>VWZD01007398.1:658992-672543 GCA_013396695.1 Sakesphorus luctuosus | reverse complement strand
GCCGAAGACGAGCCCGGCTCGCCAGGGGGCAGCCAAAGAGGATCGGCTGCTGCGCTTTGATTGGCTAAAAGCTATGAATACATTAAGCAGGTAGGCGAAAGGGCGCGTTTATGCTGTTTTACTGAGATTTTTAGCGGATGTGTAGCCATAGTTTGAGTTAGAGTAAATACATCTAATGGGGAATCGGAAAGCAATGTGAAAAGAAGAAAAAAAAGGAGTGGTGCTCACACTCACCCTGTCCTATATAGAAGTAGTTTAGTGGAGGTTTAAATACCAAGATCCACACGGTGGTAGACGTGTTGTATGAAAGGAGAGAAGGTTAGCACTCCCCTTGATAAGGATGGAAGAGGTCCTAGTGGCCTATACAACACACATATGGTTAAGGCACTGCCACCTACTTCGTGGCATCTAACCATGTTTTTTCTTTTCCCCTTAATCGAGGAGAGCAAATTTTAAAAATCCCACCACTCTCTCACTCACCACCTCCTTTTCCCTCAGCCCAAACGCGCCTGGCAAACCAGAGCCCTGCCTTGAGGCTGCATCACGCTCTGCCCCCTCTCAGCTCACACCCAACGCAAAGCTACATCTCCCCTCCTACAGCCTGTCCACAACCTTCTTTTTGGTGCTGTGGTTCCTCTAATCCTGCCCCTCAAACCACCACAGCCACGCCAGGCTGCATATAATTATACCTAAGTAGACTCATGCCAATAGGCCCCAGCATTAATCCCAGGTGGGATATTAAGGACTTAAACATAACCTTTACAAAGAACAGCTTTCCAGGAGATCATTTACATCAGGGCTCTGCTATCCCTGTTGAAGAGATTTCCTCCTGACAGCAGGGAGATCATCTCCCTTCTCCATAGCTATCTGGCTTAGAGGGCAGGAAAAGCCATAGCACAGCTGGGCAAGCAAAGCCACTCATACACAGTGACATGAAACCTACTACGCCACAAAGTATTTCTGAATCTACGTTAAAACATTGAGTAAAATACCATGTTCTCCACACTGTAAAGCAGCACAGACACATTTTGCATTGAGGTTTCATTGGCCTGCAAGAAAAAACCTGAAAAAAAATCATGGATTGATCATTTTAGCAGTGATGCTCACGATGTCTAGACACACAGCGTCCCTTCCCTGGGGGTATTGAAAAACCTCAAAAGGCAGTGCTATTATTAATAGCCATTTTAGCACCAGCTCAACATGAACTCTATTTTTACATTTTAAAAAGAAAAGCTATACCTCATGCCTTGCAGCTCTTTTTCTCTAAGAGCAAAGGAAGGCAGCCTCTGGGCAGCACTAGAGAGGTCTGTACTGTAATTGATTTTCTGTTATTACCAAACATGAGGTCAATACCAAAAAAAGGATTGTTTCTTCACCGGGAACAAAACATCCTCTTCCAGTAGAACCCTCTGGGTGCAATAGACTTGTGCCTTGATGCATTTCTTAGCCAGCACAAGCTAAATCCTAGATCCCTGCTCAGCCTGCAAGGAGAGGGCAGCAAGATTCCTCTCCCCTTGGCTACAGATTTCTGTTGAGAAGTTGTACTGATGTTGTCTCTGCTGAGGACACCTTCACATCAATCCTCTTATTAAACAAATTCTGACTTGTGCTGCTCTTTTTCTCCACAACTGATGTAAAGCACCATATTGCTGTTCTTCTTTCCTCGCTCACTGGAGCTGCTACAGAAATACTTCCCTCTAAAGATGTTTTTAAGGGAAGCTTTATGGACACAAGACACTTCACATTAGCACACTCTTACCACAAGCATACACATAAAATCCCACCTTTTTATTATGGCATATGGTATTCTTTTTGAATGTGTAAATACCACATGAGTATGACAAAAAGGGAAAGAAATACCAAGGCTGCAATCGATACAGAGTCATGCCATTAGCAATACAGCTTCATACGATGGATTTCCAAGATACAAAAGTCTGGGTTTTGTTTCTTTTTACATTGAAATAACTTTACAGTGTTCTGTGAGCTTGCTTTAGAACCAGAAGAGGAAAAAAAATTAAAATATGCTGAGAACAACTACAAGCAGGACTCAATTTAATGGTTAACAGAAGAACTGTAACTTTGCTCTAGAACAGCATCTATTAAACACACGTAACAAGAGGTAAGCAACTATACAGAAGGTAAGAGATTCCACCACAGGAGTCAAGTCAGGGGCAGGAAGAGGGAAATTGGAACTGCATGGTTTTATTTGGTCACAAAAGTTTGAGCTGAGTGTTTAAAATGAAGCACCCTTAAAGATGCAGTACTCCTATTTAAAACAATACAGAAACTTCCCAAGAGACTAGAACCTACATTCTGGGAAAAAAAAATTAAAAATAATAATAAAAAAATCAGACATTTAAAAAAAATTCCACACATCTCTAGGCTTCTAGGCTCGTGACTTAACTTACTGGTACAAAGTAGGCTGGCAGCTCTTCCTTAAGCAGCAACAGTGCCCAGAAGCAATGCCACCATAAAGTACAGTATCTTTGGGGTGTCCAAGACAAGGCTGACACTTCTGGCCCGACATCAGAATGATCCATTTGTCTGCCAAAACATTAGGCAAGAAAAGGAGACACTGCATCTTTTTTTTTTCCACCACGTTGCCTGGCTCTAGCAGAGCTAAGACGTTTCCTTTGGGCCAAGACTAACAGAAACCACTTTGTCAAATATTCTTCAGGTTTCCTGCCAAACTGGATTTATGGGTGTTTTTTTAATTTTTTTTTTTTAAAAACAATTTTTTCCTGACAGTCTCTAAAGCAATCCTGGAACGTTTAACAGTCACTCTTCCACAGTTTAATTGTTTTGTCATTTTCTAGTGCCGCTGATGCGATGATGTTTTCTGTTGGGTGACAAGCTGTCGAGATGACAACATCTAAGCAAAAAGAAAAGATATAAAAACACAGTTATTAGCAGCAATGAAGTCTGGTTCATGGCAGGCATTTCTGAAAATTAACATGTGTTGCTACTGCTTTTTAAAATGGCAAAGCCAAGTTATTATTAAAACACCAAAGCCAAGTTACTATTTTCTTGTAGCAGAATTAAACACATTATTTGTAAATATTTTACAACTGTTGCTCCTCTGTGAGAGCAAATACAAGCAAAAAAGAATTGAGAGCAGTAGTTGGAAAGTCTCTGACAGGTTTCAGCATATGAAAACTCTCTAGATTCTAGCTCCTGCTTATCTCTTATAATGTCAGACACAGCTCATCAAAACCCAGATCAGTTTTTTCTTGTCATGTAAGGTGTTTCCAACATCCCAGTCAATGCTTAGGTAACACTTCATCTTCAGAGCCTTGCACTAGCCTGAAAATTAAAACCTGGTGCCACTGCCCCGACTGAAGAGTCCAGATCAATGGAATATAGCCCAAATCCATGGAATACAGCCCAAAGCAAAGGCCTGAGCACACTGAGATTTAACAGCACAGTCCCTTCTAGTTGGTACAGTTAAAACTCTGCTCTTTTATGGGACTCAGACTGAAGCATCCATCAGGTGACATCTCAACTCTGTCTTCAAGACCAGGCATATATACACACATTTACAGTCCACATCAGTCCTTATCCTTGACAGCTGCAGCTCTGGAAGGTTTAATAAGCAATTCTAAGTCACTAATATTATGAGTCACTCAAAATATCTTGACCAGTTCTGTCCTCAAGGAAATCTCTTTTGCAAGCTGATGTCAAAGTTCTCATAGTGAAAGTATAAAGCATGTTCAATGCCCATAAAAACCCTTCATAAAAAGAAGAAAGCTCCCAGGGTTCAATGAAGCTTCAGCCAGTCAAGAATTTATGGATCTGATAATCAAAACTAAACATTAGAGAGAGAATGCTCAAGATAAGCCCTCATTACAAGCTGACAAGAGGGATATTATATCAATAAAAACAAAATCCTCTTCCACACCTGTGTGTCCTTGTAATTTCTGTACAATCTCTTTTGTCTGAAGGTTCCAAATATAAACCAGGTTGTCTTCTGACCCAGACACGATCCACTGGAGAGGCAGAGAGAAAACACAGTTATTTTAATCTTTCTGATCTGTATCAGTAAACATTTCATTGTCATCATGTGAAGGGGAGGAGGAGGAAAAGTCAGGGAGTCTGCAGTGGGACAGAGGGCCCACCTAGAGACACAGACACCAGTGAACCAGCACCCACCAAAGGAGGTTTCCAGCCCCAAACTCCTGTTTTATCTACAGAGAAAAGCAGTAAAAATGGCATATTGGTAAAAATAAATAAACAAATAACACTAACCTTTCCACCAGTAACTGAGAAATTGGCAAATATGCAGTACTTCTCATTTTTGTGTCCTGTGTATGTCTTCAGGCACTGGAAATAAAGAGCCACAAGTCTTTAATGCAGCTGGCAGGGAGTTTTCTCAAAGACAAACTCTTGGCAGAAAAGACTAAACATATCTGCCTGTGTTTCCCACCCTGCCCACTTATCTAGAGGATGCAGAGGGCATCTCTGCCCTAGAACACATAAAAAAAATAAAGCCTTGAATTTGTCCCACCACCACTGTGAAAGAGATCAAAGACAATTTATGGTTCATAAACAGAAAAATGCAGATATATGACTGTACTTAATGTCTCAGGGCTTTGTGGAAGCCAAATATTTTAATTTTTTTTTTCTTTTCAAAGGCATCTTTAGTCAGAGAATCATAGAACAGTTTGCAGGGATCTTCAAAGCTCTGCCACAGGCAGGGACACCTTCCACTAGCCCAGGTTGCTCCAAGTCCCATCCAACCTGGCCTTGGACACTTCCAGGATGGGGCAGCCACAGCTTCTCTGGGCAACCTGTGCCAGGGCCTGCCCACCCTCACAATAAAATATTTCTTCCTTACATCTAGTCTAAATCTAGCCCCTATAACAAAACCATCACCCCTTGTCCTACTGCAACAGGCCCTGCTAAAACCTTGTCCTCTCCAATAAAGGGGTACTAACACTTTTTCTATGGTACTCATAAAATGATAAGCAAGTTTAAAAAGCACATATGAAATCCAGGTTTTCTTATAAGCTTAGCTAAGTCTACATAGTGAGAGAGAATTACCTTTCCTTTGCTGTAGTCCCAAAGTTTAAGAGTGCTAAAAAAATAAGAGAAAACAAAAAAACTTTTAGTTCTTGCAGATTTTTTTAATCTCAGTTTCCTATCAGCAGAAAAATGTTTCTCTATACCATTCATATGCCCCCCATAAAAAAGAATATATATAAAGTCATGTAGTATCATTACCATGGCAGCCAAAGAGCAGCAAAATAAAGTATTATCTGATACTCAACAGACAGTTATTCTTATTTTTTTTAATACTTACTTGTCCAAAGTTGCAGCTAATATATATTTGCCATTTGGTGAGAATTTCACAAAAGACACAGGAGGGTTGTCATCATCTACAGTGAAATTAAAAGCATTATTAGTGCACAGCTGTTTGGTCTCACTGACAGAGAATTTATTTTGACATTAATCTGTTGTTAATAGAGTATCTATGTCAGAACAGCAAAAAACAGAGCACAGACAGGAAATATTTCTACTTACCAATCAGTGTTTTCAAGCACTGGCCTGATGCTGTATCCCAGATTCGACTATTAAAAGCATGCAAGAGCCATTAGTATTGCCTTTGAAGTCTGTTCCAATTTCAACATTAAAAATACAAAGTTCGGGGTTTTTTTAAAGGCTCTTTTAAAAGGTTTGAAAAGTGATGCAGACAAGAAATAACCACTTACCAGAGTCCATCATAGCTACTTGACACTATCAGGGACCCATCACGATTGAAATGCACCTGTAATATTATTAATACTAAATATTAATTATTAAAATCAATCACTTTAATGATGTTCAGAGATCAAATTTGAATGGATATTGCTGTATTCCAAGCTCATTTCACCTGCTAAATGAAATGAGATTTGAAATAAGAGTGTTCTAGGGAACAACCCTGTTCTGGACTTGAATAATAGCTTGGAACAATAAGAAAGCAAGAGAGATTCAGGTTGTTCTCTGATCATCAATAGACTACAAATCTGTGTCCCAACATGACTGGAACACCTGTACACTATTGACATTAACACCCAGGACCAAAATCCATCCTGATCTCAGAGAAAACACTGTTCATTTCATTCCCACTGAGCAATGACCACTGGCAATAACCACAGCCTGTCCAGTACTCTGTGTAAGGGCTTGGTAAGTTAGAGCACAAACCCACTCCTCTACAGAGACAGGAGAGGGCCTCTGCTAAGCAAAATAAGCACGTTATTGTGTTCATCTATCAGGAGGGACTTACAGCTGAAACTGGGTCAGAATGAGCAGGCAACGTCTTGAGGCACTTCCCCGTTTTCACATCCCATATTCTCACGCTTTCATCAAACTGGAGATGGAAGGAAACACACAAGGTGGTTTAGTGAAGCACCTACTCAAGGTATGCAAGGTGTGACAGCATGACTGTGGCATGTGCCTTCCTCCAGCTGGATCAGAAAGCCCAGCACACAAGCACTGCCCAGAGCAAAAATGACAGACTGGGAACAGCTCCCTGAACTCCTCTCCATGTAGGAAACCTGCACATTCAGGATGGGTTAAGGGCTTGAGCACGTCCCCAGGCAAAGGCAGCAGTTCACTGAACTACAAGATGTGTATGTGGGGGAAGACAAAGAATTTAAATGGATTGGGTGACTCACATTATTTCATTTCATATTAGTTTCAAACCGTGTACTAAGATGTGACCTGATGTGCAGAGGGTCCAGGTAACTGGAAGTCATATTTCAGTTAAATTAAGAGCCTGGGTGATGAGAAACTATAGGAAAAGTGGTATTATAAATTCTGTATTCACTACTTATAAACTGTAGTACGTTGATTCTGCCTGTAGACATCCTGTGCCATTCTAATCATAAATGTGTGCTACACTAATCATAACAACACGTTAAGAAAATAAAGGTGTAATTGTAACTATGATTTAGTGCTGTCATTCTGCCAAGGATCCCTAAAGAATCTGTCTGTCCCTTTAGTGACAACTGACAGAGTGTGCAGTACTTGCTTTGCACAAAGAAAAAAATAATAAATAAATCACTCACTGAGCCAGAAACGATGAGGTTTGACTGAGGGTTGAAGTTGCAGCAGAAAACGTAGTTACTGTGCCCTTTCAATGTCTTTAAGCACTTACCCTGAAATAAAATTTCAGTGAATTGTACAGCACCCTCCAACACCATAAATGCATTCAGCTAAGTCAAATTAAGGTTAATCACTGTGCAAGACACAAAGACACAACCTCTAACCCCAGATTTAGATGGGCAGAGGATCAGCTACAGCAAAACAAGAAAGAAAAAACATCAGTGTATTTGTCATGATTGCAGACAAGGTGCAAATCCTTTGTGCTAGTCAGGAGACCCAAGCAGTTTAACATACCTAATGCAAACACAACCAAATTATCCAGTTCTCACTGTAACTGCAGAAAAGGAAGGGGGAAAGAAGTCTAAATAAGTGTAGCTACAATAAGAAGTTACAAAAAGGTTTCATCTGAGAGGCTGCTTTCAGAAATGAGGACTGTGGATGCACTGCCACCAGAAAGGCTTTACTTTAGTGCTCTCTCTCAGAGGATAACAGGCTCCTCAAGGTACCCACAAGTATCCTCCTTTTTCCAAGAGCAGACAGCACAACTCATTCTCACAGCCCATTCACCAGCAACTCCTTATAAGCAGGAAACAGTTACCAGTAGAGGAGTCAGAGCTTAAAACTCTACCTCTCATCAAAGCACATCTCAGAAGAACAGGAGTTAAGATGCTGCTGTCAGAGAAAATGGAGGTAAATAACAATTGCTGCCCTTACCGAGCTTACATCCCATATTTTGAGAGTTTTATCATCAGAGGCAGAGACAAGAAGGTTGGAATCTGATGACCAAGCAACATCAGAGATACCCTAAAACAAAGGAAAACAATTCTCTCTCAGCTCTGTCTGTTTAGTGACACAGAAAAATGGAAAACACAGACTGCATATTACATTCACAGCTGAAGCCTGAAAGAAAATTCAGCCCTGAGAGCCAGGGATTCAGTGATTTCACTGGGTTAAGAGCTCCTTTAACACATGTTCATTTTAAGCTGAGCCATATACTCTGAAAACATCAATGAGTTGTTCACACAGTTCTTAGAGTGGCCACAAAACCCGTTGTTGGAATTCATAAACAGAATGCTACATAATTTTATCTGAATAAATGGCTTTTCTTCATGACAAATGACTGCTCTTCATGGTCTGAGTCTCCAAAGGCTGAGAAAGAAGATTCTAGTGGTTTTTCTTTTGGTAAATCTTCATTTCTGCTCATAAAACTGCAGCGCATAAGAAACTTTAGAAAACCAAACAAAAGGGTTTGGGAGTTTGTGTTTTCTTTAGAACTTTGCAGAATGAGTAAGTGTTGTGTTTATGTAGGCAAACCCACAAGAAAAATTCAATCTCCTTAAAAGGCAAGTCATTTTGTTCCATACACGAAGAAAAGATGGAACAGGACACAGTGTTACAACTTACAGGGATTTTCACCCAAGAATGCCCTGTTCTGTGTCCCAGGTGGGTTCTCCTGAAATGCAGGGACACAAGGAGCTGGCCAGGCAGTGAGCAAGCAGGTATTCCATTATCAGCCTGCATTTCACCCCTATTCCCAGCCTGACACAGTACTACTCCAGCAATCCTAGGCTGTTGCACAGGACTGCAAAAACAAAGACCTACAAAGCAAGACTGAAGAACAAGCCCTTTACACAAGTGCAACTAACATAGAATAGGAATTTCTGGAGGAGGAAAAGAAAGCCCAATTCTTTACAAGTAAATTCATCCAGTAACCCCTTCATACTTACCAGTTTATGACCAGATATTGTTTTTTCAAACTTGCCATCATACGCTCCCCAAATTTTAATGAGTTTGTCAGCAGCTGGAAAAGAATGTGGCAGTTCAGAGATCAGCAGCACTGACAGGCAGAGTTGTCCCTTACAGGTGGGAGCAAATACAGTAACTCCATCTCTGCAGACACTGGGCAGTTCTCCCTCTCCGAGCAGAACCCCATGAATAAGGTGATATGGAATTGGTAAAGAACAGCTTCCTACAGGCCACGCTGCAGCAGCTGAGGTTACATAAGCTGCCTGGAATGCAGAGAGTCTCCAGCAGCTTTAGTTGCTCTCATGACAACTTGGGTTTCTACTTTTGTTTTAGATTGCCAGTGGCAGAAGTAGTGCTGGTCCATGGGAATGCTGAAAGGCTTTTGCCCCACAAAGAACCAAAATTATACCACAAGCTGGAACGAATTAATGCCTGTAGAAACCCAAACATATTACCCACGTTAACTTGCAGAACATATTCCGGAGAAACAAGTTGATATTTGCCAGATGTAGAGGCTGGAAAACCTGGGCAGGGGAGAGGGGGGGCATTCTTATGAGGACACCTCAACGCAAGAATGATTTATATATGGCACACTGCACTGGTCTTACTGAGGCTGCTTGCAGTAAGTCAAAGCCCCAGGTCATTCTCATGTCTGGAAAATGTTCCAGTGGTCCTCACAATCATATTCAACAACTTTTCAACTGCCCTTTTCCTTACACGTGGATCCTCTCTGGATCGCTGAGGGTCATATAAACACATTTTCAAGGAGAAGCTGCCAAATGCTGAACACCAAAAAAAAATATGAAATGCAAAAGCTGATAGGAAGAGGACTTATTCCACCACTTAGGAGAGCAAGAAGTGTAATATTATTTATAACAACCTTCTAAAGGGGTAAGCAAAGTCTCTGAGTACCAAACACCACAGGCACACAGGACAGAAGCACAAGGCCATTCTCTGTATCACACTTACAGCCCAGCAGCACCTTCCTTATTTCCCAGAGCTAAGCTTCTGTCTGCAGATACTACACAGAAAGTTTAATTTCAAAGCTTAAGCTATGACTTTAGCAATACAGAAAAGCACAAGGGTTTCCTCTGCACTGGGAAAGAACCTTGGTTTTGCCCACTTGCTCAATAAAGCTGAACAGGATTCTCCAACCTGGCAATACAGGGAATATACAGTGTTCAAAGTAACAGAACTTTAACAGTTTAAATTAGATTATTTCAAAGACTGACAGCTTTGATATCACTCCTTTTAAGAAAAAACATAACACTACATCCCTCCTCTACCTGATGGAGGTTAACACTAAAGACAGGTCCTTCTCCAAGGCCCACATTTGTGTGTTTGAGATGAGACAGAAAGCAAGCAATACTTACAGGAGCTGGCAAGCCACTCTCCATTAGGACTAAACTTCACTGATGACACGGCCTTTGTGTGTCCTGCTAATGTGAACTTTAGAGCATAGTTTGGTTTTACTGGTGCAGGCTGTGAGAAAAATAGATATGAATGAGTTAAAATCCAAATTTAGCACCTCAGTGGCCAGCTCTGGTCAGTACACATGAACTGATCACGTGGAGGTTCACCATAACAGAGATCCCACCCTTTACATTCCTCTTCCCTTCCAATTTCAAAAAAACAACAAAACAAAACAAACCCCCTTTCTGTCTGGGGTGTTAATGATTAAGCACAACACCAACTCATCCTTGACATGAATTTTATCCAAGCCAGTAACAAACAGGTGAGAATAATCCAATAGTCCAACCACAAAGTGCCTGGCAGTTCAAAATAACACTCTTGGTATCGATCTGTGCCATGCTTTTAAGTGTTTGCAGTTTTCAGCTTTGTCATGAATCAAATCACAGGCCAATTTCTGCATACCCCTGAAATCCCATTTTTGCCCTTTTCACCCTTTACAAAGGTTAGACAATATCACCTCCTATGAGCATTTGCAGGCTTCAAGAACCTGAATAACTGTTTCCCCACTCTGCAACTATGATCACTGATTCACCAATTCTCCAGTCATCTCCAGGCGTTCCAAGGATACAACCAACCTGCCTCTGTCATGCTCAAAGTGACAAGAGCCAAGAACTTCCTTAAGACCAAAACCAACACTAGCACTACAGGAGAGCCTGCACTCCACCCACTTTCCCCATAAAATCCTCAGCACAACAGCAGGAGCAAAGACATGGAGAAGATCTTTATGTACAAGAGAATCCAACCCCTTGATTCTGGTCTGGCTGTTAAATATGCAGGTAGTTCTATGTGTATTTACAGGGATATTGTCTGGAGCCCCACACACACCTTGCTCTGATTGGTCGAGGAAGAAGGAGTAGATTGTGTTTTGGTGGATTCTGCATCTGGCTTCTTTTCTTCTGTTGCCATGGTTCTGGAGCTGGCAAATGAGACTTATGGGTGCTTGAAGGGGAGAATGAATGTGCTGCTTCAAAAGGCAGCCCTTTCCACAGAGAGAACCGCACTGAAAGGAAAACCTAAATGAAAAACAAAATATTCTCATTAGCTGTCAAAAATATACTCAGCAATTGGAAGAGTGAGATTGGTCTAAGTGCAGGTCACCAGAAACAAATATGAAAACACCCATTTATTATCTGTTGAGCAACACAGCAGTATTTTAGGCCTTCAGATTTACTCATGTGCAAGACTAAGAACTCAAGTCACATCCTTTGATCACTTCTTGGAAAGCTTCTTCCCCACTCCAGATAGAAATAAAGCACAATAGCTTTGAGGTGTGGCAGGGTGTTCATATCATATACCCCAAAACACTTCCAACAAGTACTTAGGACACAGTAAATAAAGAAGTTTGCAAAAAAGATGAAAGGAACAGTCCAAGGCCTTTTATTTTAATTTATTAACATAGAGAATACAAGATTATTATGAACACAAAAAATAACCAGCATTTCCAGAGCTTAAGACTCAACTAGATTCCTTTCACCTCAGAATGAGAGTATTTTGGTCTCATATTTCTCTCCTAAACAGTCTGAGCATCAAACCATGCCCTTCCACACCAAAGACTTCCACCTGACTGAGAGCAGCCTTGGATCAGTCCCTCCAGACTCGCTTTCTGTAACAAAACCTGATGGAGTGAAGTGCCAGGATTTGGTAATCAGGGCTGATGCTGCAGAGGGAACAAATCTCCACTGCAGCTCAGCTACATTTCAGCTCAGGATCAGAATCACCCCCAGCTCACATTGCCAGGATTTGCCTTCCAAGTGCAAATATCCCAGCACTGACACTCCTTTTGCTGGTGGCAGCACATCTGGGAGCAGGAGCATTTGCTCCCAGGATCCACTGGCATTCCAAACATCTCCATCCCTGGAGGGAGCAGACCAGGGCGATATCAGTTGCCTGAGGGCTGCACTAAGCGCTGAGCTCGGCTGAAGAGACCAAAGAATCCCAGAATGGGTGAGGCTGGAAGGGACCACAGCGGGTCATCCGGTCCCACCTCCCTGCCCAAGCATGGTCATCCCAGAGCACATGGCACAGGATGGCATCCAGGCACCTCCTGAGTACCTCCACTGAGGGAGACTCTACACCCACTCTGGGCAAATCTGCGGGGCCACAACCAGAAATTAGTTTCCTAAAGCGGATCTGCTGCTTTTCATCTGGGACTAATCCGGGCACTCGGGCGGGCAAGCAGCCACCGCTTCCCTGGCCCGGGGATCTCCATTCCCGAGGAGGGGGCTCGACTCCTGAGGATGCGGGGGGGGAACNACTCGCTTTCTGTAACAAAACCTGATGGAGTGAAGTGCCAGGATTTGGTAATCAGGGCTGATGCTGCAGAGGGAACAAATCTCCACTGCAGCTCAGCTACATTTCAGCTCAGGATCAGAATCACCCCCAGCTCACATTGCCAGGATTTGCCTTCCAAGTGCAAATATCCCAGCACTGACACTCCTTTTGCTGGTGGCAGCACATCTGGGAGCAGGAGCATTTGCTCCCAGGATCCACTGGCATTCCAAACATCTCCATCCCTGGAGGGAGCAGACCAGGGCGATATCAGTTGCCTGAGGGCTGCACTAAGCGCTGAGCTCGGCTGAAGAGACCAAAGAATCCCAGAATGGGTGAGGCTGGAAGGGACCACAGCGGGTCATCCGGTCCCACCTCCCTGCCCAAGCATGGTCATCCCAGAGCACATGGCACAGGATGGCATCCAGGCACCTCCTGAGTACCTCCACTGAGGGAGACTCTACACCCACTCTGGGCAAATCTGCGGGGCCACAACCAGAAATTAGTTTCCTAAAGCGGATCTGCTGCTTTTCATCTGGGACTAATCCGGGCACTCGGGCGGGCAAGCAGCCACCGCTTCCCTGGCCCGGGGATCTCCATTCCCGAGGAGGGGGCTCGACTCCTGAGGATGCGGGGGGGGAACTCCATTCCAGAGGGGAAGAGACCCCATTCCTGGGAGTCTCTCCATTTCCGGGGGAAGGGGTCTCCATTCTCAGGGGTCTCTACATTCCCGGAAAGGGGGACCATTACTGGGGAGGAGGCTTGACTCCGGGGGGTGGGGGGAAACTCCATTTCACAGGGGAAGAGGGACCATTCTCGGAGGTCTCTCCATTCCCGGGAAGGTCTCCATTCCCGGGGAGGGGGCTACCAGCACACGCCAGCGCATCCCCCTCCACCAGGCACGCGGTACCGACAACACCCCCCGGCCCCCTCCCAGGCGCCGAACGCCCCTTCCCTGCCCAAGCTCGCTGTGGAACTGGG
>VWZD01007398.1:607330-649331 GCA_013396695.1 Sakesphorus luctuosus | reverse complement strand
CACACTGACCTAGAGGGGGGTTGAGTGTTGGTGTAGATGCAACTTCACATGCCACCTTACACAGTAAATTGGCTGTCAGCGAATTTCTGTTCCTGAGTTTGCACAAGCCTTGAAGTTGAGTGCAAGAAAGCCCTTTTTCTTGGGTTTGGTTAAGGCTTATGCACATCTTTGGTTCCATCCTGAGGCAGCCACTAGCAAGGCTAAGTGGAATTTTCTTAAACATCTGTCCTCTTGCCTGCACAAACCCCAATCTTTCTGATGATATCATAGTTCTGGAGAAATTTCAGTCCTGTTGATGGCATTTTTCAAAAGCTAATCTCCTGGAAATAAGACCTTTTAGTAAAATTGCCTTCACCTTATGGTTACAATAAACTGACTTATTAATTAGGAGCAGTATGTGGCTGTCTGTACCAGCCGCGTGGCAGCCTCTGCTGGCACATGTGTCCACAGAGAAATCCTCAACTCTGTCTTATTTAATGTTGGCACTCAAATGTTTCCTCTCATTTGTTTTCCAATGGTTCTACTTTTTTTTTTCTGCAGCAATTGAATCATATTTTGGGTTATGACTATTTTTTTTAACTTCTGTTTGTATTTGTGGATTTGCTTCAGGACATGGGCTGTGTTGCTCTGTTACTCGGAAGTGTTTGTAACAGTGCTCGTGTTTGTTGATGCTTTTATAGTGGTGTGTTGGTAAAATTCATATTGTTTTTATTGCATACATTAGATTAATTTCTGTTGTTTTCAGCAGTTGTCAATATTATGAAATGCATCAACCAGTGCGAACTACATCGGGTTGTGGGTTTTCTTGATGGATTTTTTTTTGGCTAGCTACTACTCCAGCGTGCATTGGCGGCGGGCTATTTTTATTGCGGCTCGTATTAGTTGTTGCGTAATAAATGTGAGAGCGCATTACCCAATGCAAGCCGCGNGGGTCCCCATCGCGGTCCCCCCGCCCCGCTCCGACCGAGGTGTTTTCCGCGTCGGGGGCACCGAGTTCGGCGGCCCCGCCGCCCGCTGACCGGGGCATCACCCCTGCCGTCCCTCTCCCCTGCCCGCCGCTCCGGGGAGGGCGCGGGGGGCCGGGGGGACCCGCCGGCTGCTGGGACTTGTAGTCCCGGGTGCGGCCACCGCTTCTCCCCCGGCCTGGCCCGGGACTACGGTCCCCACATGGCCTTGCGCCCCGGCGCATGAGCGCTCGGGCGCTGTAGCGCATCTATTATACTGCCTTGCCGAGGATAAAAAGAAGAGCAACTGGAGGGACTATAAGGCAAACGTTGCTGGAGCTGCCGGGGCAAAGTAATCTATTTAATCTTTCCCTTTATTTGTTAGATGTTTGGGTGTGCATTGCTAGCACTGGGCCATGGTTTCTGGAGGGAGGGGGGCCGGGGAAGAAGGGGGAAGGAAAGCAAAACCCACTTCAGAAAGGCCAATGCTGATTTTTTTTTCCATTTTTTTTCTCCCTCCTCTCTTCTTCTGCTCCTTCTTCTTGCGAGAGCCCCGCGTCGCTCCCCGCGGCCCCGCAAGCCTTTGTGCGCCGCCACAATGCAACAAAGCGCGGCGGGGCTGGCTGCAGCCTCGCCCCTGATTTCNGAGAGCCCCGCGTCGCTCCCCGCGGCCCCGCAAGCCTTTGTGCGCCGCCACAATGCAACAAAGCGCGGCGGGGCTGGCTGCAGCCTAGCCATTGTTTTCTCCCCGGCCCCGCCGCTCCTGCCCACCCTTTTCTTCTTCTTCTTCTTCTGCCGCTTCTTCTCCATCTTCTTCTCCCCACTCCCCTTCTCGCCGAGCGCCCGAAGACGCCCCGGCCGGGCGCAGCCGCGGCCCTGCCGAGCCCCGCGCCCAAGCGCCGCACGGGCTTGCTTTCTTTCCCCCTTTTTTCTTTCTCTCTCTCTCTCTTTTTTAAATGTTTTGTTTTGTTTTTCTTCTTCCCCCCTCTCTCGCTCGCTTTCCCTCGCTCCCTCTCTCTGCCCGCCATCTTTTGAAGGGGAAAATTAGGGGCGAGGAAAAGGAGGGCTGCGGGCGCTCTCGAAAGAAGAGGGAAAAGAAAGAAAAAAAAAAGAGGGAGGAAAAAGGGGGAAAAAAATAAAAATAATTTTAAAAAAAGGTGTGGATTGGAGGGGGCGACTGGGCAGGCTGTAGCCCCCGGTGTAGCACCGGCGGGGTGCGGTGCGGGGTTCGGCGGCCGCCCCGCGCTCTGGGCCAGCGCGCGCCCGCCCGCCCCGGCCATTTCCCCGGCCCCGCCGCTGGCCCGGGAGCTGGAAAAAGGTCTGAGTAGGCAGCGTGTGATGGGCTGGAAAGTGCGCGTTTCGCGTGTTGCCCGCCGTCCGCATGCATTTATCTGTGTGTGTGTGTGTGTATATCCAGCTGCTTCGCTCGCGTAAATATCCGGTGTTTACCAAACTTATGCAAATAAATGGAAACCCAAGGATTCGTTGCCTAAACTTGATATGCTTTCTAGGTGTAAAAAGAAACGCAGATCGCGGATTTATATATAGAAATGTCACGCTATAAATAATGCTGCCGATAATAAAATGTAAAACTTCAAAACTCAGCCGTCCTTCTCCTCCGTTTATGCTTCTTGTTTGGGTCTGGCACCTCCCTGGGCGCTGGGGATAAAGCATTATTTGTAGCCTGCTTGGTTTCACTTTCAAACAAAGCTGTAGTGTTCAGGTCGCGGGTCTGTGTGCGTCCTTAAGCTCCGTGCTTGGGTCTTGCTGGGTAGTAGTTCAGAACGTATTTTCTACAGAGCTGACTTTTGACAACATGGAGAATGCATTCTGTAAGGTCTGTGATAAATGTTCTGTGACAATCCCATACTGTGGCTATTCCTTTCTGTTGATGTCTTCAGGTGTTAAAAGTTACTAAAATAAACTTATTTGGATGAGCAAATATGGTGGCTTCACTAATATCTCAAAATTTTGTATGTATGGGGTTTTTGTTTGTGGGTTTTGGTTTGGTTTGGGTTTTTTTTACATCTTAAGTTTTCTGACACTGGTAAATAATAGTAGGTTAGGAGTTGACTTAATTAGCAAAGCACACCTGCTGTTCCTTGGCTGGGAATAGGGAAGCATTTTTTTTAATATGCTTGTTAGTATTTTTAATGTGTTCAGTGTATGTGAGTGTGCTGAGGGGGTGTGTCTGTATGAAACTGGAAGTTTAGTTTTAAAGCTGAAACTGTTTTTCATTCACACAGTGCTAAGTCAAGGTATTAGAGGGGGCTTGGTGACTACCATATGTGCTGCAGTATTTGGGTGAGAAGTGCAGAATAAATATGCATGGATCAAAACAAACAAGAAATCCCCAAAGTGGTTTTCTTGCTTTACAAGCAAAAAAAAAGCCACGATTTGTATTGCTCACAACTACCCAACTGCTTGAGTGTACTGTGAATGCGAGTCCTGCCTCCTGATCTGCAGATCACAGCACTTTCAGAGTGCTGGGTGTCTCATTGTTGTTAGCACAGAAATTTGGGGAGTTTTTAATAATACACTGGGAGGCTCCTGCTGAAACAAAATAACTCCTGACCTCAAAGCCTTCCTTTCTGGAAAGAATAAGTGCTAAGATTGTGTAGTTCTTTCTCTTTAGACCACACTGGATAAAAATACTCATGCATGCATTTGGTGTTTTGAGACAATGTTTAATAAAAGGGTTGGGCAGGGGGTAACATTCTTATACAATGTTCAGCATAAGCTTGATTGCAGTATTGTCTTCTGTGCTGAGACAGTAGCTCTTCCAGTGAAAGGCTTTTCAGTTGTAGCGACCTATGCAGGCAGAGTTTAAATTAGGAAAGAATGCACGTGCAGTGTGAAGTGTCTGAGGTTTGTTTTCAAAGCTGACTTTGGAGTGTTGGTTCTGTTATCTTCAAATAAAAACTAGCCTTCTGGAAATAAAACTTGTGTCATTTAAGCACTGAAGTGCTTACAAAAACTTCAGTTCTTGTCATTAAAAATATATTTAGAGGCAAAGCGTGTTGAAGTCTGAGGTTCCAGTTCAGTAAGCGTGCTAGGGCAGCGATGCTCTTTCAGGGTCTGCCTCCAAAGAAAGCTGTTGGGTTTTTTTAATATCTGCAAATGCAAGTATTTCAGCAGGTTTAGTAGTGGGTTGTTTGTTTGCACTGAGTACAACAACTTAAATCACAGTTCTTAATGATCTTGCAAAATGCTTCTTTCCCGAGTTAAGAACCGTTTGTTTAAAATTCTATCCTTCAGCCCTCCCCTAAAATGGAGGGAGTCTAACAGAAGTTCTTGGTGTCCTCAAACCTTTCCTGCAGGCCTGGGATCCAACCTGCCTGACCTGAGGGTCTCTTCCCTGCGAGACTGAAGGCAATAGACACAGATAAAGAGTTTGCTCTGGTGGAGGCTGGGACTTCCCATAGCTTTTACAGGCACATCTTTTACTTGGTACAAGTTCTGAAAGATGCTGTTTAACGTTTACCTCTTCACTTGTGCAGTGGGGTGTGGGTTTCCAGCCAAGCCCTGCTGCACTCCTAGAATCTCACTCCTCCCTGGAGTAATCTGGGAGCCTGATCGCTCTTGTTGACAGCACAAACAACTCGGGACTCAAATCCCTCTCCTCAGCAGCAGCTGAGTGATGTAGTGAGGTCTCATGTTTCAAAGGCTTAATTACTTTTACAAAATATATTACTCTGTCTGCTTTGGTAAGCTATCAGGTGCTCTCAGCACAGACAAAACTACACTTTGCCAAATAAATGAACAAAGAGTGTTTTGCATCTGAGCATTGTTGATTGTTTCTCTTTAATCCTGGTTGCTCCTTATTTGCTAATTTGCAAAATTCATTAATCCACAGTGGGTTTCCCAGTCATTACCATGAGCCATATGTTTTGTTTGGTTGTGTGTGGTATTGGTTTTTTTGTTTTGTTTTGTTTCTTTTTAAATTACCACATTATTCTTCAGTAATAACCCAGAACACCGTTGTAAGCAATAGAGTTCTGGGAATTAGGAGGGAGCCATTGTGTGCTGTGCTGCTCAGTGAGCTGTCAGGACATTTTGGAAGGATCTGTGCATCTCCAGCTTTTCACTCCACAGGATCTTACTGCGACATTAGTGTGTTTTTGTCAGTCATTAGTGCTTGTCAGAGGTGAACAACTTTCTTTGAGGCACAGTAACTCTTTAACCCACTTGTTGCTAAAGCCAGTATTGGAAGGATAGCAGTGGAGAGCAGCATGGAAATTCACTGTAATGTACTGCTTTTTCTAGTAGTTTTTTTCTAATTCTTCTTGATAAAATAGAGACTGAAGAAACACTTGCTTCTATTTTGGATTCCCTCTGTGCCTTTCCAGGCCTCAGTCTTTTTTCAACAGACACTATCACGTTTGGAAATATTTCAGCAACAGGGATAATCTGGGCAGAGGAGGTTTTTCTCCTCTCCTGGGCCCAGGGTTTGATTTTTCTCCTCTGCACCAGCAATGCAACAATCTGAGGTGAAATTTCAGTGCTTGGGAGACCAATCTGGAACAAAATACCCTGGCTGAACTGATTCCATTCAGCTTCAAACTTTGAGATTTAGACTCAGATGTGATTGATGCTGGTTTGCTTTGGAAATGATCCCATCTTTCCTGTAAAAAGAAAGAGGCAGGGACAGGAAAGGGTTGCAGTTTTCCTTGAGAGCTGTTCACTCTTGAAATTGAGGCTTGGAGCGTTGCACTGACATCTGTGCAGAGGACTCATACCCTGACACTGGTGTCCAGGCAGAGATGCACTTTGTGTGACTGACTCTTCTGTTGTATCCAAATACATCCTGCATTGAAGAAAATGTGCACTTTTCCTTCTGAAACTTTGTCTTTTCAACTACTCAACTTACACTTGTGTAACACCACAGAGGGTGCCTGGTTGAGGACCCACTGTTACGGCCCTGCCCAAATAAATGTTTTCTAAAGCTGCCCTGATCAGTCGGTTTGGCTGTAGGCAAGTGCAGAGTTTGCAGTCCAGAGTTTTTTGCTGGGAGGGGATGTAGGATGTAGCTGCCTTTTTGCTTACCAAGGCTGGTTTAGGAACTGTGTTGTGCTGTGAGCTATAGTGAAAGCTGAGCATGTGTGTGTATTCTGAACTGTGTGTGAAAGAATTGTGTCTGGGTTTAGTGGAGAATGCTTTTCCTTCTTGGAAAACATTGCTTTTTTTGCAGCTTTTCTGTTTGTTACGTTCTATGAAATACTCTTGAAGTAAAGCTCAAGATGCCATATAAAAGAGGGAATGCTCCCCTAAGTTTCCCCTGGTGTAAGAGCTTTGCCTGGACAAGAATAAGACAGGTGGGAATAAACTGGGATACTTATGTCCACACTGTCATGGTCATACTTCCTTTGACTTGAACTTCATCCATATGCAGGAGCTTTGAGAGGCTTAGGGCTTGTCTGTTCTCAGCTGTGGGTGCTCTCAGCAGGAGCTGTGCTGGGCAGGCGGAGCTTCTCATGTGAGGAGTCTGTCCTGCCCTGAGCAGTGTTCCTTGGGTATCTGAGGCACTAGTGAGCACCTTCCCCTCTTTTCCTGAATCAGCACCCTCTGCTCCCTGCATAGGGAGGGGTAATAGGCTTTAAGATCCAAATTTTTCCCTTTCCTGTGGACAAGGGGTTTAAATCAGATGCATAAACTCAGTAGAAATTGCTTTGATGCTCTCTCAGGGAGTGACAGCAGATCAGCTATCACAGTTTGTTCAAACCTCAGCTGACCTGGAACTTCCTTGCACAGCTGAGCAAGTTTATGGATTTACCCAAGCTTAGCAAAATCACTTTTCATTGGAAATAGTGGACCCCATACAGCCTTTTGCACTTGTGTGACTGTATTTGCTTTGAGTTAACACGTTGAGTTATTCTGGGACAACATGCTTGTTCAAACACAAGGCACTTCAATTGGTTTGGAAACAGGTAAAGCCAAATTGGGGGGAACATGCACAGAGAATGAATGGGAGGTCTTAAATTTTCATAGCAAGTGACTGCTGCTCTGTCAGCAAAGCTGCAATAATTACCTTGGTAGGTGGGTGCACTTACTCTGCCCCATTACCAGGTATAACGTTACTGTGGCTCAGCTAACAACCAGTATATTTATGTCATAGTAATTCAATCATTTCATTCTTCATCCCCTTAAACTGACTTGATTGTCATATATTGATTTCAGGCAGACTTTGCACGCGAAAGGTGCAGTGCTGTAGTTGTAAACCCAGAGCATGATCTAAACCAGTGGCAGCTCATCTATTCTTACTACACTTGTAATGCTTGTACTCCTGAAATGAATCCGTTCTTCTTCAAAATAGTAGCTTTAATAATTTAAATATGTAAAAATAAATCCAGAAGTGAAGTAGGAGAAAGCATTGGAGCAAGGGTGATCTGTTGGTGAAGGTATTTTCTCTAATGAATCACTTTGGTTCTGCTGTGTACAGTGAAATGATTCTAACAAGTTAGCAGATGGATCTGTGTCTGTTTATTAGAAGTCTGTTGATGTTTGCATGGAGCTGCCCCTAAGGATAACATCTGTAGCAGTTGTAAATGGTATTAATAATGCTGATACATGGCCTTGCAGTACTGGTGGTATAAGGGAGAATTGCAGTGTAGACTATTAGGTACACAGAGCAGAAAACAGGCCTTTGAATAGGTATTTAAATTGCTATTTGCAAAGTCTCTGTATTTTATACTTTGCTCAGAGTATTTTTTGTACTTAGTTTCATTAAGAGGAGCTAATCTTCCTGTTCCAGGTAGCCTCTTAGACTCAGCTGGAAGTGGAATCAGACTGTATCAAACCCCCCTCCCTAACAGGTGTCACAAGGACCTCTTCGGTGTTGTGGTTTATCTTTTAGAAACGTGTTTTTAAGGAGTGCTGCAGTGTGGGGAAAGGGATAAAGCAGATGGCACTTTTAGCTTTGCACTTTCTTTTGTTGACAATTAATATTGTACTTAGAAGTTGTTTCCAGAATCCCAAGTGATGCTATTTGAACACCTTGTAAATATGGGTTCCTCTGTGTGTTTGATTCTTTTTTTTTCCTTAGTATGTAGTACAACCATAACGCTGGGAAGGAATTAATCTATAAATGCATCGGAAAAGGCTAACGACTTTAATTGTAGATGGCAGTGGAAATATTCATATCCCCATTTTACAAGTGGGGAGCTGACAAGGCTGCAGCATGGGGTGTTAGAGCTGAGCTGAGGTGTCAGCAGGCTGGTGTGTAGCTGGTTTTTTGTAATTCTGTGCAGGTACAGCAGATGCTTGGAGATGCTCTGCCCAGCAGGGAAGCAGTCAAGCTCTTGTGGCTTTTTCTTTTCTTTTTTAGCCTTTTCTTCAAAAACCTTTGTGTCCAATAATTTCTCTTTTTGAAAATCAAAGTGCAGAAAAAGAAACAATCATGGAAAAACCTGTTGTGGAAAGACTGTGTGTAATTTATTCACTATATGCTGAATGAAACAGAGGGAGCTTGAAGTTTTTTCTTATACTGTAACAGTACACAGAGCACCATATGCTGATTATAAAGGGGAAGGGCTGACTTTTTCAGAACACAAATGTTTAACTGTGCAGATCACATACTTTAAAAAGCACAAAATGAGAACCCTCTGAGGGTGCAGACATACAATAATCCCATTAGGAGTTCCGAAGCCTGTGCGGGTGTTGCCACGTTCTGCTTTACTGGGTGTACCTGAATGCTGCTGTTGTGCACGTATCAGCTTGAACCTGGGTCAGTGCCAGAGTGTGGGGGTTTCTCTGTTGTTTTGTTTGGTTTGTGTTTTTAATCATTTAATTGAAACATGGTTTGCTGGCTTGAAATCGGCAAAACTGTTTTCAGAAGTCTCAGGATGACTCGTGAGTGGGTAACACTTGTTGGATAAGCCATGCTTTGGAGAAGAGAGACTGTAAAGTGAACTGAGGGGAGTTAGAAGACAGCGCCTTGAAGGAGGAGGGTTATGGTGCTCTAGTCTGTAGTTCAGAAAAGTAGACTGGGGATGTGTTTGTGATCCATCATTTTAACAGCAGCCTGTGGTCAATCACATTTTCAAACTGCATGAAATGGAAAGCTTTAACTTCTATCTCAATTCATTCCTTTTCTAACTTTCTCTATGTTTTGCTTTCTCCCAGAGTGTGTAGGTTATCTCCCTGTTTCCTCTTGCAGTTTGTCTGCTCCGTAGTATTTGTATCTGTTTCTTTCCACCAATTTCACTTCCTGAAGGAATGTGAGCAGAAGGAGCCCTAGGCTGGCTTCTGCTGAAGCCAGTGAGTATCAGGTTAAGACTATTCAGCATTATCATCCAGCACTGAAATGATTAACAGCCTCAGCCTGCTGCTGCACTTTGATAGTGTGTCCAGGATGGACCTGTTGCTCCTGGACTTTTAGCTGTATGGTTTCTTCTTAATAGCTCTGAGCAAGTGAGATTTTCCTCTCTTGCTCCGTGTGCTGTGACTGTATTGCCTGATGGGTGGTGGGCAAGCAGGAATTCAGAGGTTCCCTGCCACTGAAATCTGTTACAAGCAAGTTCACAGTAAAGGAACATCAGCCTGACAGTTTCAGCCTCCCACTTTCAGAGCAGTTGGTGATGCTGACATGAAGGATGCTCAGAAAGGGTGACTGTAGTTCAAACCCAAGCAAGCAAATGGATTTGTGATTCTGGTTGGTCTTGGAGTACAGCTTTAAATGCAACAGTGTGGAGAGATGGAAGAGTAGATTCTGTCCATCTATAAAGTTTAAAGTGATAATAATACCAGAAACATGGAGAGGTAGAATAACAAAGCATGCAGCAGACAGTGGAGTCTTTTGCTGTGCCCATCAGCAAGGCTTGAATTTGGAATCACCAAAGCTTTTCCCCCCTCCTTGGCTCACTTTGATGTAAACGTGGTGATTCATCTTCTTGACTGGGCTGCAGTTTCTTTATGTGATGTTTTAGGAAATGTGATGGAAGAGAACAGGATCTCCATGCTCCTGCTTACCTTATGCTTGTGTGGTGGGACTTCTCTAGCAGAATCTTCTACAGGGAAAGGAGAGTTGACTTCAGGGCATTGACTCCATCAGCTCTCATGGCTATTGTAACTGAGACAATAGGAGAACCCACACATCTGGTTAGTCTGACTCTGCAGCCCCAGATATCTAGCACTGAACCTCCTTTGTTATTTTGCTTCTCTCTAACAGACAGCTGGAGAAGAGGTTGACCCAGGCAGAGAAGTCAGAAAGTGTGGATAGTTTGAGTTTGTTTCTGTCTTTGTCTAAGTCTTCCTTAGAAACTGAGATTTATCTTGATTAACCAATTAGTTGTATCTTGTAGGTGATAAGTCTGCAAAACCCTCTGTGGTGAGGCGCTGAGCCACAGGGACTGTGCAGCTTATCAAGAGGGCAGAATTGCTTAGCACTTTGCAGGATCAGGCTTGAAGTGGTTCCTGAATCACAGAGGACTGAGCTGCTGCCTGTGTTGTGGTTTGTACTGTACTTCCAATGTGCCCTCAGCCACGTTCCTGCCTCCATGAGGTCCCCTCCTCCTCCCCATCCTGCTCCTGACATGTTGAGAGCTTGTGTGGTATGTGGCCGTGTGCCAGCACCTTCCCAGCACTTCCTTTTTGCCTAATGTCCAAGGCTGCAGGGCTTCTGCTGCACATGGACTTTTGGGAGGCTGCAGTAACCCCTGCAAGATGCCAAATAAGCCTGCAGTGGGTTGCAGTGCCCTGGAAAAGAGAGGAGATGGACTCTGAAGCAGATTCTTCTCTTTCCTTGTAAACCTTGACTCCTTACTGTCTGGCTTTTCTCTGGCTCTGCCCCCAGTTAGGTGATGTGGGTTCAGCCCTGTGGGTCACACAAGGTAATTCCAGTGCATCTCCACCTTTCCCTTCTGGGAAGAAATGGCACGAGCAGACTCTGCCCAGACATGTCGTTATCCCAAACACTTCCCTTTCTATGCCAAATTTCTCTTATGAAACAGCCCAACTTTCTTTTTTTCCCCATTGCCATAAAGGTAATTGGTGTATCTTGTGAGAGGCACAACCACCAGCATTTTCCTGTAAAGGACCTACCCATTCCCATCCTCTTGATTTGACTCTGCCTTCCCATCCAGAGTGTGGATGTGCAAACCACCAGCTGCTCCAAGTACTTGGAAACCTGTTCATAGAGGCTTATTTATTACAACTAAGCATTTGTTAACTTTTTCATTATAGGTCACCCAGTTAATTTGCTGAAGTGCCTCCTGGCAGATTTTTTGCAAGTGCAGTTGGGTTTATCTCACACATCTCAGTCCAGTCCTTGCTGCAGAGTCAGGTCTCAAAGCTGGCTGAGCTCTTTCACTCAGGAATCCAACACAGAGTAAGCTTTATAACCCCTCACTTTTCCTTCCTCTTGTAGCCTTGTTAACAAAACTGTGTAACTCAGGAGCTTGCACAAAACCAACATATGTCTGAGTTAAAATTTGCCTCCAGTGTTTTCAGAGGATGACAAAAAGCAAGGCTGGAAGAGGTGTCCAGAGGTCATCCTGTCCTCCCTAATGCAAAGCAAGGTCAGCCATACCTAATCCATTACTGAGGCTGGTCACTTAAAACTGTTCTCAAAAGCCAGTTCAAAGCTATGAAAAGGAACTTGTCTTAGTGTGAAACATCACTCCCTGTACTTGAACCTGCAGCCTTTAGAAAGCAGTTGAGCCCCATATGATTTGTGTGTGACCTGCATCTGAATTCTTGCTCTGATTTGACCAGAAGTGCTTCCCATGGCACTGGCAATTTGGAGGAGAGAAATGCTGTGATCTCTGGTTATCAAAGAGGCCATCACTTTGAGATATTGGAGCCTTTTATAAACACTAATAGGTGCTTTTATTAGAGTGACTCTTGGGTACCCCTGGGTTTGAAGGCATGGTGTGAGACATTTTAAAGTAGTGTGACTTGCAGGGAGCACTGAGTGTGTAGCAGAACTGGAGGCCCTTGAAAGTACCAGTTCTGGCTGATTCCCACCTGCTGGTTAGGAACCCACAGACTCCTTACTGAGGAAACACTTGCTCTTATAATAGTTAAGGAGAGACCAAGGGTGGGAAATCCATCTGCATAATCTGATGAGCATTAAACTAACCAAGTCAAAAGCCAAGGAACTGACTTAATCTGCTGTGATCTTTTCCCTTCCCTCATGCAGAGGTAAGTTCAGGACACTGCATCTCCCAGTCTCAGGGTGTTGTTAGGGCGGTGCTCAAAATAATATGCATAAAAAGCAAATCTCTGATGTGTGGAATTAATGACTTGGGAGACAACAAGGACAGCTTTCAGAGTGCAAAGCTGCAATGTGCCATAGGGGCACTCATAAGCCAAATTCCCAGATCCTGCAGTGAAGTCAAATGGAAACGCTTCATCCCCATGTCTTGAGGGGGTGACATGTTGTGTGTATCATGTGTATCTGCCAGGGCAGTGCTGGCTGACAAAGCAACTCGTCTGTCCTCAAGTCTTGGTCTCAAATTGCAGATCCCTTGAGTTTGAAGGGAACATCCCTGTTAACATGGTGTTAGTTAGCAGTGAAATCTTCCTGAAGTTCAGTTCCTGTACGGGGCTGTGAAGGGCAAGGAAAGCAGAGGAGGAGAAAAAGGACATCCCCCAGCTTTGTTTCTGTATGAAGAGCCTGGAGGAAGATGTATCCCTTACTTTCTACAGCCATAGAATTAAATGGATGAAACCTTGAAGTAATAGTTTTACCTGACTTGGATTGTATTGAGGTTTGGTAGTATGGCTAAACTTCTGCACAGAAAGTCTGGGCAAGGTGATCATGGCTGGGCTGCTTCTCTGAGATGGGGAGTAGCCTATGATGGCAAATCTGACCAAACTTCCAACTGTTGCTGCTGTTGGGGGAAAAAGGGACCAAGCTTCTCCTTTGGTGGCTGCAAGGAGCTGATGTAGGGGAGCAATGCTTGGAGCAGCAGTGTGAGAGCACCTGCCCTACTGTGTCCCTGTGGGTCTGGCTGTTGGCTCCATCCTGCCTTAGAAAGGCTCTGTCTCTGCTTTTCTTGCCTGTGAGGGCAGTGCTGCTTTGGAGGGGCTGTTTCCCTGACAGGCTGGGCAATGAAGGCAGGGCAATGAACTACCTGGGCTCAGGACTCTGCTCTCAGCTCTGCCACAGGCTCGTGGGTGGCCCTGGGCAAGTCACCTCAGCGTGGTGTAAAGTGTGAGTTGTGAGCACCAGCCTTTTGAGGTCAGAACAGGGTCTTCCTGTGTTTCTGCAGAGTGCAAAGTACCAGGGGACCTTGTTCTCTGCCCAGCTTCCATGTGCTACTGTAATGTAAATAATAATGTGGAGATAACGATGAGGTCAAGGAACATCTCTTAAACTTGATAATTTTCCCTGATGGCAAGATTTATGTCGCTGTTTCTGTCTGCACTGGAATTGTGCCAGATTTTGATCAGTGTCCAAGTAACCACGCAGAAATACTATACCAAAGGAGGGGGGTAGAGGGGAAAAAAGGAGTAGTTGGGCTCTCATGCTAACATAAAGCTTGCTACCTTCTAATTTCACAATCAAAACAAATGCCATCCGGTCCCACATGAGCAGCAGCTCGGGAGGAGCCATCAGTTAAATGCTGGGCACTGCCAGAGGAAGTGCAGGGCCGTTGGCTGGAGCAGCAGGAGTACTGGCACACTGCACACTTCACAGGGCTTTATAGCTGCTTTTAAAATAGTCCCCACCGCTGCAGACAGCCTGTGGGCTGCATCAGCTGAGTATAATGTTATCCTGCTAGTACAGGGAATTATTAACGTTTTCTCCGTGCCAACTGTCTCTCCACTGACTGACCTGAGCAAGAAACTCAATGAAAGAAAAGTTTAAAAAAAAAAAAATCCTTCCAACCCAGCTGGTTTTTTTGATGACTGGTTTGGCTGAGGGTTGTGGCAAAGCCCATGGCCTTGCTGGATGCCACACTGAGGTTGTGACTTAGCACAAAAGGACAGACTTAAACTTCAGAGAAGTAAGATTTATTTGAGGGTTTGGGTTTTGCTTTTAATTATCGTCTCAGACTGCATAAGAAGGAGGAGGAATGCTCAGTGTGGGAACTAGTGTTCGCTCTTCATGTGACAGCATTTTAGGGTGTACTTTATAATATCAAAACTGTACTTGTGCAGCCAGAAAAATCAAGAATAGTTTCTGCTGCTTGAACATTACAGGTCTGAGGAACAGGATAAGTAGTGACTTAAAAATTGAAATTTAAGAAGTTATTCCTCCAGGGCTGAAAGAAGTCCCACCTTAGCCCCTCACTGGAAGGTGCACATGATGTCTGTGCCAAGGCTGGCTTTGGCAGTCTTTGCTCCAGGCTTGTACAGTACCTTGTACAGTGATGCCCTGGATCACAGCAGGGCTCCCTAATAGTTTAAATATTTATTGCTACTGGTGCAGATTCAGTAGATGCTGAAGTGCTTAGTCTAGAGCTCTGTATTTCAATTCTACTTGTAGTTATGGGACAGTTTGTGTGACTTATTTGATTTGTGTGTGTGACTCTACTCAAGTGTCCTCTTGGATAATTTGTATGTTAAGTTGGGATGTCAGATGGTCTCTCACTTTCTTCATGTAGTAAATGATGTCTCACAACTAGAAGATTTTTCAGGCAGGGCCATGACTTCTTGAATTCAGTATCTGACTTTTGGATATTTTCAGTGTTTTAACCCTCAGCATCCAGATTCCTCATAGTCCTGCTTTTTATATTCTTAAAAATAATACCGTTTTGAAACTTTCAAGGTGAAAGAATAGCCATTGAAACAGGGTTTTAGTTTTAAAATTACAGTGATCCAGTATCAAAGCAGCTTTCCCAGCAAATGAGGAAGCTGATGGACAAAGGGCTAAAGGGTGCACTGAGGCATGAGCACGTTAAAGCTGTATTTATAGCAGGACAGCATTTCACTCTCAGTGCTGCTGAGAGGTTTGTAACCACTTCTGGGTGTAATAACCAGTGAGTTGGAGCATTGAAGTTAAAGAGGATCAGCTGTCCAGAGACTGCCTGAGTTGGCTGTCATGGTTCTGCCCCTCCTTCTTTTGGTAATGTTCTTAATTAAAATCCTTTCTGAGTTGTGTCACTGATGACTGTTACATCCTTCTTTTATGTGGACTGTGCAAGCCTTGTTTAAGCTTGAGGATCGAAATGGGCACGTGGAAAGGCAGTGCCTGTCCCAGGGAGTTTGCAGGCTGCTGGGCAGAGTCAGAAAGGAGCAGAGGAGCTCACACTATCTCCCTGACACAGATGAGGAGCTGTGGTGTGAAGATACTGAATATCTTGGCTAAGGTCAGAGAGAACATCTGAGAGAGGCAGGAACTAGATCTGTGTTTTTTTGAATTACAGTTTGGGAATTTAATAAAAATTAATTATAAACCCTTATCAAATGGAATATGAGAGGTAGGAGGACATCAGGAAATTCAAATGAAAAGAGAATCATATTTAGCCTTAGGTTATTTAAAGGGAAGACTTAAGTTACACTGTGTAGTTTCAAACTTGTGACTGAAATGCTCTCTAGCAGTAGGAGTTGCTCTCTGTGGGTGTTTTATTTCCCCTCAATCCTTGCATTGGATTCAGTTTGTTAATCAAAAAGACAGCAAACAAAATGCTTCTCTGTGGTCACCAGGGGCCTGTAGCCTGTGCTGTGTATTCTTGGATGATGGATGTTCCTCATAGACCTTGGGGTCTCAAATTCATGCAGGGAGCTCCCCAGAAGGAGACTGAGGGCAATTTCCTCATTATATCTTTTATTTTTAATTCTTTGTCTATTTCCCCCCCTTGATCTGAAGATTGAATTTTGCAGTAATTTTGCTGCTGCTTTGACTTGATGGAACCCCAGGAGAAAATGCTTCCCTGGTTTCTTCTAAATGTGAAACCCCAAGTAACATCCTAGTTTTTAAATTCCTTGCCCAGAGGATGTCAGTATCCCTCTTGGCTGCTTGGTGATCACCCTGCCTGTCACCAGCAGCAGAACAGCATGATCAGATGAGGAGCTAGTCCTTTTTGAACTAAGCTGGGCTCTTATCAAAGAGCAGGGACCAGAGACCTCATTACATGGCACAAGAAAGTCCTTGCTTTTCCTACATCCTTGGAATATAGTGGGTCTCATGGACAAATGTTGGTAGCATTGTAACTGTCCTTGTGTGTTCCCTGCACACATAAGCACGTGTACACACACGGGGTTTGCTTTAGGTTTTTAACAGTTTCCTCCCTCTCTGCTGCAGATCTGTTTGTGTTTGTACACATCTATTTTTGTAAAGTTCCCCCCAGTTAGGTATGTGTTTACTTTTTGCCCTCGTCTAATCAGCAGCTCAAAGGCTAAGTTGATGCTCTATATTTAGTCCAGATATTCAGCAGAGATGATAAAGGCTGTATCAAAGCAGAGGTTTCTGGGTTTTTCTTGGGATGTCTCACTGCTCTTTCCTTCCTGTGTTACTGCAGCTTCTGTCTCCGCTCATGTTTCTCTGTGCAACCAAGAAGCATATGTCAGTGAGAGTATTTATATGGCTTTCTGAACATATTTCAAATTATTTGCCTCTAGAAAGTGTTTGTGGTCTGTTTGCCATGAGAAGAGTAGCTGCAGTCCTGATGTGAGTTGAAATATCCTGTGTTTATGGAAGATGACATAGCAAAGCTGTTTACCATATGGTACACAAGGCACGGTGATACTGGGCTATTTTTACCCCTGCAGTTTGCTGGGGGAAAAACCAGAATACAATAATGCAATTTATGTATTCTACTGTATTTCATATATGTTTTTAAAATCCAACATGACAGCTCTCTCTTAGCCAGGTATATAATGTCAATTATTATTGCTATTGAGCCTGTATCTTGAAATTTTTGGCACAAAACTAGGTCAGACCCAGTCAGGTATATGTAGTAAGGAGCATAGTAAGACATTTATGAGATTCAAAGTTCAGATCACTTAAAGTTAGGCTGTTTCTGGTGACACCTTTCATTCACAGCATTTCTCTCTGTCCCTTCTTTCATTTCCCTGCATTGAGGTCCTCTGGCAGCTGTTGTCTGCTCTTGATTATGGGATTTTAGACTAACCATTGCACCAGAGTAGAGACTTGTAAGCTGACTCAGTGCCAGTCAGTGTGGGTCTAGAGACAATGCAGTTCAGCTTACATGGAGCTGGAAGCTATGGATTTAGTAGCTTGGATCAGTGCATTCATGGGAGTCTGCATTACATCCTAACTGTATTCCCTAACCATATTCTTGGGTTGCCTCAAGTGTTTTCTCAACATAAAAATGCTCTCTGAGCCAGATAAAGCAGGAACTAGTCCCATGAAGCTTACTGTTTCTCTGCAGGCTTTGAATTTGGGAATTGCTATTCTGCTGTCTCTTGGGTCTTGACCTGTGCCCATCATCAAGATAAACTGCATTACAGGGCATCAATCCAATGGAGAAAAGAGCCTGAGTTCAAACACTGTTAACAGCAGAATTGTCTTAACGTGCCTACTTCAAGTGCCTGTATTTACACATTGTCTTCTTCCTCTAGTTTGCTCTAGGTCGTATGGTTGGACTCTGGAAATGGGATGTCAGTCCCATTCAGGGAGCATAAAGGAAGAAAGAAAATCTCCCCGTTGCTGCTGCTGTAACAGCGAGTGAGAGCCAGAGCAGGAAGATGTCGACAGTCACATCAGCAATCCAGGCTCCTCAGGGCCCTGTGAATCCACCGCCTCCGGAGGTTACTAATCCTAATAAACCTGGCCGGAAGACCAACCAACTGCAATATATGCAAAATGTTGTGGTGAAGACCTTGTGGAAGCATCAGTTTGCTTGGCCTTTCTACCAGCCTGTTGATGCAATTAAATTGAATTTGCCGGTACGTTTCTGTTGTCTTCTGCTTGGTGTTGCGTTCCTAGAAAGCTTTGTGTTGGTGAGATTGGTTTTCTGATTGCCTTAGAGTGGAGATATTGGTGCCTGACATCACACTGGAGGGTTGGGCTCAGAGAGTGGCCTTGATACGCTTCTCCACAATGAGAAAATGACAGTGCATAGCCCTGCATGCCTGCATTGTCTCCAGGCTAATCACAGCCTCTGCAGGTGCTTGAGACCAGCCCAGAGAGAAACTGGGTTAACATGTGGAAGCCTTTTAAAGGCCAAAATGCCCTTAAAAGAGAGACTGGAGCTTTTAGCACAGTTTTAGCCAGTGCTGGCACTGATAAACTTCTGTGAGTGCCACAGTCAGCCTTTTAACAAGTTTCAAGTGCTGATTCACAGACTGGTGGTTGTGGAAGATGATCATGTGCTGTATAGTCAAGTTCATAATAATGACAGACTAAAAAGATACAAATTTTTAAAAAATTACTATATATATTTACATTTATAATTTCCACAAAATTTTGGGGGGTGTTTTGGGAGAGGGGGAATGAGGAGAAAGCAGGTATTGGAGGGACATGTGATCAACACTGTATCAGGTGATGTAACATCTTTCCTGTTTGTCCAACAGGATTATCACAAAATAATAAAAAACCCCATGGACATGGGGACGATCAAGAAGCGCCTGGAACACAACTATTACTGGAGTGCCAGTGAATGTATGCAGGATTTCAACACCATGTTTACAAACTGTTACATTTATAACAAGGTAAAAAGCCCAGGCAAGGCTGTAGAAATGACCCAGCTACCACTGTTACTGTGTAGGTTTTGAACAGGGCCGGCTCCTTGCAGGGGTTTGAAATGCCACTAATTACAACCACATTACTTGTAATGCACAAAGCTGTCTTTGTGCTGTGTCTTTCTTCCCCCAGACTAGTTAAAAGGGCAAATATGCCTTTTAATTATAGGTAGGTTTCAGTTCTGGGGTTATGTAGCAAGTTTTTGCTCCTTTTATTTTCAGTTAGGAATTCTTTGAGATAGGCTTCAGATTATGCAGTGTTCTGCAGGTGTTTTGTGGTGCTTTAGTGCTGTTTCTGACAGTAAACAGTAACTATTAGCAGCAGAGAGCTGTTCAGGAAGCATAACTGTTCTTTGACTGTCTCCATAAATATGTTCATGCTTACACACATTTAGAATACTATTATTTTGGGTTTGGCTTGTTTGCTGTTTTGCTAGGTTGTTAAAAGCCTCTATTCTTTGTATTATGTTTTCTACAATGGTTTATCATCATTGACCCAGACTGGAGAACAGTTGAAATAAACGAATTAATTAGTTTAAGCCACAGAGTATGTGTTTAGACTCTTCCCTTGGACCTGCTGGCAAGCAAGGGAGGACAGCTCATCTGTTCCAGTTTGGTGCTTCCATGCTGTTGCACAGGATGCTGGTTATCAGGCTCCTACTGGAAGTCCTGATAACTCTCTGGATGCAGCGTACTTAAGGGCTGTAATTATTGCATGCTAGAGCAGAATAGAGGAGCAGGAGGGATGAGAAAAGGCATACAACGAAGGGGAAGAGCTAATGTGTTTGTTCTTGGAGTTTGGATACCATAATTTATTTGAAGGGTAGTGTCATCAGGTTTTTCAAAGCCTGATCTTGAACATCTCTGCTTCAAATATGATGCAGCATGGACTCGTATTCTTCTTTCTGCAGCCCACAGATGACATTGTCCTCATGGCCCAAGCCCTGGAGAAGATATTTCTGCAGAAGGTTGCCCAGATGCCTCAGGAGGAAGTTGAGTTACTACCCCCAGTTCCTAAAGGCAAAGGTCGCAAGCCGTCAGCAGGCACACAGAGTGCAGGTATTGACCCATCCAGTGACATGAAATGTTAGGAGCTGTTCTGGGGCCTGGCCCACCTTCCAAGCTGCTTGACTTTGCAAATGATGAAGAGGCTCGGAAGGGAACATGTAGTCTAACAGTTAAAGCAGTGGGGAGGAAAGTGCGAGATGTGTGGATAATGTTTGCTCTGTTCAGGACTTGTCTGTCTTAAGGCCACTCTCCACTTGTCACACAAATCTTGCCATCTGTGACTTGCCCATCCATGCGGCTCTTCAGTGAGGGAGGGCAGTGCTGTTGCTTCCTGTGTGCAAAGAAGAAACAAAGGCAAGAAAAGACAAGGTAGTCAGCTGTGCCAGTCTGCTGCCAGTGCCAGACCATGGCATAGAAGGGCTGTACAGATTTGGGTTTACACAGCTCACCATGGTTCCTGGAGAAATCTGACACAGCAGAAACTTGGACCCAAATCTTACCAATCCCCTAAACCCTGTATAACATTCTTCTTCTGCACACATGGTTGCAATGTCATAGAATTAAAGTTTGATTAACAGGAAACATTTATTAAGCCATTGCAAAAGGCTCTGTATACCATTGCATGTCAGTGGAAACTAAATTTAGTTGATTTGAAATGGATTTAGGACTAAAATGCCTAAGCATGGTAAAACAGTTCATAAAGAAGCTTGTGTTGCATTTTTTCTTTCTCTAAAAAGGGTCTAATTGTTGCTCTGGGAAAGTCCACTGTTCCTGTTTTCCCACATCTCAGGTGCTAAATGGAGCTTTATCCAAGCTCAGAGAAATTTGTGACAATGTGTCTTTTCAACGTCCTTTGATAAAAGCTGCTCTAAAACAGAGGTGGTTTGCTGCTTTGGTTATTAGTTACTAGGTTTGTTGCCTTTAAGATTGCACTAGTTAGCAGTTTTTTAACAGTGCAGGTGTAGCATCAGAGACATTCAGGCTGCCAGGAGATTTAAACTCTACTTAGAATCACAGAATGATAGAATATCCTGAGTTTCAAGGGACACAAAAGGATCGTTGAGTCCAGCTCCTGTCCCTGCACAGGGCAATCCCAAGAATCATACCATGTGTACTTTGGCAAATCCACAGTGCTTTGGACTCTTGGGTGTTTAGGTGGCTTAGGGGAGTGGTTGTTATCATTTGCATAGTATGAACTACCTCCCTTTGTTCCCTCTCCTTGAGCTCCTGCTCTTTTGCTGAACTTGGTGTAGCTCTGAGAGCATGAGGGACATGAGAACTGTCCCAGAGCAGCACACACGCCATGTGCAAAACTGGAAGTATTTTGCTTGTATGTTCTGACCTACAGCTCATGATACAAGGACTTAAGTCAGAGATTTCTCATTTCTTTTGTGCGCTGGGTAACAGCACCAAGCAAATCAGTGTCCTTTGTACTGTTCTTATGGCCCTGAACTGGGAGCTCTTTGCCAAGCCCATGAGTGCACAGTCCCCTGGCACCACTGGAATCACAGAATATGCTGAGTTGGAAGGGACCCATAAGGATCACTGAGTCCAACTCTCAGCCCTGCACAGGACATCCCAAAGAGTCACAACATGTTTCACTGTGTCCCCAGAGTCCCATCAGCACTAGTAACCATTAGTTCAGTGCAGTGTATTTTCTCTCTCTCCTCTGAAGGAGCGCAGCAAGCCGTGGCCGTGTCTTCCGTCTCCTCGCCGGCCCCGTTCCAGAATGTCCCTCCAGCCGTGTCTCAGACGCCCGTCATTGCTGCCACCCCCGTGCCAACCATCACTGCGAATGTCCCGCCTGTCACTGCCCCTCCTGCCGCTGCTCCCCCTCCTCCTGCCACTCCCATCATGCCCGTGGTGCCTCCCACGCCACCGGTCATCAAGGTAAATGAAGAACTCGACCCCTTCCTCTTCTTCAGGAGTCAATATTGCTGAGAGTGCTTGGGTTTCATCCCCTCACTGCTGGTTATGTGCATTCCTCCTCTTCACATGGGACACGGCCTCTCTGGCCACTGTTGTCCCTTTGGGGTGTGCTCAGACGATTGGTCACTGTCAAGTCTGAGAGGGCTGAGAAGAGTTTTGGTGGTTTTATCCCAGCCCAGTCAAGGTGATGTCAACAGTGATTGCTCCAGCCCAGTTCCAAGCTCCCTTGTGACCACAGCCTTCCCCCAGTGCTGGTGCTGAAGGAACCAGAAGGCTATTGGAGGTTTCCCCTTTTTTGCACCAAAGCATCTCTGTAACTGAGCTCCTGATTTTACTGGGACTGTTCCTTTAAGGTTTGCAGGCTCCAGCACCAGGAATGTTCCTCTCTGCTTTAAACCAGTTCAAGCCAAGCCTGTCACTCCAGTTGGAGGAGAGTGGTGTTGCATGCAGGTTTTGGGTGCATTAGTTCTGTCTTCCTTACTGAGTAATCTTTTGGGAGTTGTCACTGGTGTTTTTCTATTTATTATGTTAATTTATGGGTAAATGAAAACGTTGCTCTAAATAATTGGAATTTTCTTACCAAGCTGTGTATTGCTTTAAAAATGATGAAAGCATAGCTCAGAGAAAGCTGCTGGGGTTTTTTTCTACGCTGGAGAATGAACTGCAACAGCACTGCTGCTCCCCAGTGTGAGGTTGCTTGTACCAGCAGAACCACTGATTTTTATTTTTTTTGCTTATTTAACCCATACTTTGGGAATTACTAGAGAAATGGTAAGTTAGATCTTGCAGCTGAGCTGTCCTCCTCAAAAACCTGTCTCATACTTCAATTTTTGTCCAAATAACTTGCTTCTGAGAATCAATTTAATTTTAAAACTCAAGGATGAAACCAGAAGTGAGTTTGCCAAATACATGCTGCAAAATTAATTCTGATTGGGATTTACTTAAGATTTCCCTTAGATTTCTCTAAGGAACTTTTTCCTCCCTTTCTCCCTCTCCAGAGAAATAAGTCCTGCATAGGAGCACAAGAGAGCTGACTGGACAGTCACAGCTTGAATTTACGTGCGAGGGTTTATTTGCTTAAGGCAAAATCTACCTTAGCACACCCACTAAATACAGGGGAGTGAGAGCTTACGGGTCTTTGGTGATTAATATGCTTTGGTTCAGAACTTATAGCCTGATCCTGCCACTGGGGACTCAGACATGTGGTTAAGTTACTGACACTTACTAAGTCATGATGCATCAGCTGAGCTGCAGTAATCGACTGGGTGCACTCCTTTGCCTTGGCAAACACGAGGTAAGAGTCCTTGGTTTAAATCTCAGTGAGATACACAGAGCTAACACATTTTGCATTGGGGTTGGTGTTGGGTTGGAGACGTGCAAATGGTTGATTACTGTGGCTCAGGTGACCTATATCGTGTTGTAGTCACTGAATGGAGTGTTGAAGCCTCTGGTCACAAGTCCCATTTATCCCAGTGAAGTAACTGCATTTTCTGTGAGAGGACAGGCAAAAAAAAAGACAACTGTGCTGGATTTTCTGCTGGCCTGAACTGGGTATGTACTCACGGAGCTGTCTATCTGCTATTCCAGAAAAAGGGAGTGAAGCGGAAAGCAGACACGACAACGCCCACCACCTCTGCCATCACTGCCAGCCGGAGCGAGTCACCCACGCCCCTCTCGGACCCCAAACAGGCCAAAATCATCGCGCGGCGCGAGAGCGGTGGCCGGCCCATCAAACCACCAAAGAAAGACCTCGAAGACGGAGAGGTCCCCCAGCACGCAGGGAAGAAGGGCAAACTCTCTGAGCACCTCAAGTACTGTGACAGCATCCTCAAAGAGATGCTCTCCAAGAAACATGCAGCCTATGCATGGCCCTTTTACAAGCCTGTTGATGCAGAGGCCTTGGAATTACATGACTATCATGATATTATCAAACACCCCATGGATCTCAGTACTGTGAAAGTACGTCCACATTTACCACCTCTTTTGCAGCGTGTCACAGCCTTCTGGTTGCAAGAAGACTGGCTCCTGCTGGGGGAGGGGGAAGGGATGAGGGTGGAAACTGAACTTGTTTGGATATCGGGTGGATATTTTTATATTTTGTTTCCTTTCCTTCTTCTTTTTTTCCCCCCCATAACCTGGGGCAGCTTTTTTTTCCTGCCCTGCAAAGCAGGTGATATGCACAAAGCAAAGTAAGGTGGCATCCTCTCCTCTTTGTGAACAGTCCAGCTATTTAACTGGTGTCCTTGGGATTGTGTTGCACTCTGAGAAGAAGAGGTGCTGCATTTCATAGGATTCGATTGATAGTATCTCATTTCCAGAAACTGCTGTCTACCTACTTGTTGGCATGATGTGTGATCCAGATAGGCTTACACTGAGCAATTCCAGCCGTGATGTGATGGTCTGGTACTCGAGGAGAGGAGGAGTAACGTGATGGTTGCAGGGTTCATGGTTGGCTCTTCAAGAGTTTAGCTTAATACGGTTCTATATTCAAGGTGTTCTTCCTAGTAGACTGGGAGGTTTTCTGAATCCTTCCTAGATGTTCATGTAGCAAAGCTGTATCTTTCTAGTTCCCATCTTCTGCTTGTGAGCCAGCCATTGGAATCTGTGTTGGTGGAGGGGAGACTTCCATGTGCAGGAGGTTAAAGTGTGGCTGCTGGCTTTCACTAGTGTGCCAGAAGGGTCTTGCTGCCAGTGAGCCAATGCTTGGGATTGTCTAAATGCCCAGGAGGGCAGCTGTGTTTGATTCCTTTTGTGTTCCTTGGCAAATCCTTGGTAGTATCTGGAACCAGCATGTCACACTTCGATGTGCCGTGCCATTCAGCTGTGTTGCTGCAGGGGTTCTTCCTAAGGATGCTGTGGATCTCCAGAGATATCTGCAGCCTGGTAGATCTAGTCCCTGATGAATGCAGTAAGATTAGAGATGGAGAGAGTGAAATTCTGACCCTCTCAGCACAGCGATTTCCATGTGTACTTAGACGACTTCTTATTGCAAGAGATTTTGTGCTGCATTCTGCAAAATGTAGGTGCGAAGCTGTGATTCCTTGGTGACTTCTTCACACTTAACTCTCTTTATAGTTCTGACTTCATTCTTTTAAAATAGTACAACTCTGCCCTTTATCTGCAAGTGCAGGTGATATCTCCCTCTGTGCCTGTCTAGTGTAGGGCAGAAAACTGGAGGCAGGTTAATGACAGACCCAGTAGAGTCTTTTATACATAAAGACTCTGGGTTTGTCTTTCCACGTGGCAGTATTTTTCTTAATAAACTTGTTTGAAGTGCTGTCTGGTATTGGTTTTTTATGGAGTGTTTTATTATCATTGCTCTTGGCCTGTAGATCACAGTATGACTTCTCTGAGTTGCAGTCCATAATATGTTAACTCTGTGGAACAGAAACCTGCCATTTACAGGCAGTGTAATTTTCCAGTGTCAGGGATTTTCTCCATGGCTCTGAAAGGTTTTAAATTTAATTCTGCACAAGTGACAATGGCTGTGATAAAGCAGCACAACTAATGGTCTTCAAACTAATCTGGAAGGAATTATGTGAGAAAGTAAAACACAAGCATTGCTGCAGCTATAATGTGTCTTGTCCCTTTGATTCTCTGCTTATGTGAGATTTGATTTTCCTCAGAGAATATCCTTCATGTCCAGGAGCACTTGTTTCCCCAGGCTGTGCACACAGCAGGGGTGAATTCAGGAGGATTTGGAGGTTTTCTCTGGGCTTGGGGGGAGAGGCAGCTTGGCTGTTGTGACTGTGCCTCTGGCAGGTGAGCTTGAGGGGCTGTAGCTGAGCAGAGGGATATGCTGGAATGCCCTGCTGAAGGTAGGACTGAGAGTGAGAATAGTTGAAGGGACAGGATCCAATAGCTCATCTCCACCTCAATTCTTCAATGGCCATCACAGAGAGGGAAAGAGCAGAACTGTCTGGAGGAGGAGAGGAAAGGATGGAAGCAGGAAAAGAGAATGGAGATAGAGGCATGGGTTACACTTCCAGGCAGCAGCTCTGATTTCCTGTAATGAGTGAAAAGCTTGCATTGAAAGCTGTACCTGTGCTGCTACACCCTGTCCCCAGGCAGGCAGGGCCCATTGTAGAACATCCATGTCCCCTCTGTGGTGCTGGGGAGCTTTGGCACTGGGAGGCAGGTGCTGTGCTCATGATGGAGCTGGGGGAACCTGGAGCACCCCTTCTGCTCCATCCTTTGGCTGCCAGGTCACAGCAGCAGCAATATGGATGTCTCTGCCTTTGGTTTACTCATTGATGAACAAGCAACAGCCTTTTGCTGTGTAAGAGGATTTATACTTGCAGTAAAGCACTACCTTCAGGGATCTAACTGTGCTCACTGGTTAATTTTCTTGCTGTGAGTTGCTGTAATTTTGGAACAGCTGAGCTCATGGTCTTGAAAGTGAGGACACATTCTTCCCCCTCTGTGGGAGGGCAAGACTTACCTTAGAGCAAGAGGCACATTAGCCAGTAAATTTATGAACATTAAAAATTACTAAACTATTGTCAAGATAAAAATGAGATTGCTGTGGTAGATATTGTGTGGGACAGAGAATGGCTGAGCTGTCTTGGCTGTACCTTTGCCAGTCCTGCTTGTCTGAGACTCCTGATTTGCCATTGTAAATGTAATCACTTTTTTTTAAGCAGCTGGATATCTCAAAATGTATTTGTAACCAAAGATATTCCAGCCCACCAATTTAAACTGTCTTTATTTCTTTTATTAGGCTAATTATTCTTTACAAGAAAACAAAACAAAAATCCACAGATTAAAACTGTTGGGCTAGAAAAGTATTGAGTTTGGATGAAAAGCAAAGCCTCAGACACTCTGGAATGTATTTCAGAGGCAGTAATCAGCCACTGAATATGCCAAACAAATATAAAAAGGCCTTTCTTGCAGTAAGATATATTTTAAAATAAATGGCCCCTTTCGTTTGAACATATTTTGCTTTGGAATTGGCCTGAGACGCTTTTCAGACAGGAGCACCACAAGCCTATTTCCCTTTCTGCCTTTGTACTGTGGCTCCCAGGCTGTCTCCTGGTTTATTCACCAAAAGAATGAGTTCTCCTGACAAAAGTTTGACAGATGTCTGGCTGCAACACGGCAGGGAGCAAGGCTGCAGAAATGTCACCACACTGCAGCAGATTCCTCAGAAGCTGCATATGTGGTGGTGAAATTCTGCCCTATTCCCAACTAAAACAATTCTAGGAGCCATTGCAGTGTTTCAAAATAGTTACAAGGTCTCTCATGTGGATGTGAAATTTCTGTAGCTTCCATTGAACAAATGGGAATTTTGCTTGTGTTTGAGGTGGGTAACAGACCTTAAACATCCCTGATTTCTGCTGGGATGGGGAATGTCTGTCCCCATCGTGTCTGCAGCCTGTGTGCCAGTCAGCCCCTTCCCTTCACTGGGATACAGGTGCACAGGACATACAAAGGGGAGGCCTGTAAGCACTTGGCAAATAGAGAATTTCTTTAAACCCAGGTCTTTTAAATGCAAATGAAATCTAGTGTTAGTTTCTCTTTCCTTTCAGCAGAAGTAATTGGAGCTAAGGTTTTATACATAGTAGTAATATATGCATAAAATCAATTAAGTGCTAGGAGTGCTATAAACTGTTCTCTAAACCCATGTCATTCAGTCCCAAACAGCAAGAGAAATAGACAGAAATGAGAGCTGAGAAATAAGAGAAAGGAACAAGGTGCAAATATTTAGCTCCTGATACTACTTATTCTCACTACACTAGGAAATAACATTATGAATAGGTTCATAAAGGGGGAATTCTGTATCTCTTCTCTATCACTTGGACTTCTAAATCTTGCCCTCTGTTAGCAGCAAGTCAGAGTTAGGTTTTCTTGATCTTTTCTGCTCTTTCAGATTTACAGGGCAAATACACACTCCTATAAATTTCTTGTTGACTCTTTCCCTTTCTATCCATTTTCCTTGTTTGTATTAGTTTCTGATCCAACAAACTCTTTTTCTAAATGATTTCTAAATGTTTTCTATTAGAATGTGGACCCTGACAGATTTCTATTTTACTGCTTAGAAAACAACTCAAAATGAAAATCTTAATGTTGAAACTGTTATGGAGCAATACCAGCTTCTTTGGTTGTCTGTCATTTGTTTGCTTGTTTCATAAAGCAGAAACTCAGTGTTTTTTAGGAACTGAAAACCCAGATCAAACTTCCATTCTTGTAGACAAACGAGATTTTTGGGTCTGTTCTGTCTCCAAGATACACGTCCTCCCTGTAGTTGCTACAAATGCCTTTTGCTCATGGCTTTTTCTCCCCTTTCCTTTTGGCTTGTTTGTTTGCAGAAGAAAATGGACAGTCGGGAATACCAGGACGCACAAGGTTTCGCAGCAGATATTCGGTTAATGTTCTCTAATTGCTACAAGTACAATCCTCCAGACCATGAAGTGGTAGCAATGGCCAGGAAGCTCCAGGTAAAGATGTTGGCAAATGCACCTTCTAGAGTTTGTTTAGTTCAGCTATGAGGCATCAATTCAGAGATTCAGGTGTGGATCTGCTCTTGGCACTAACAAGGGAGAGGTGGTGATTCCTCCAGCCCTTGGAAAGAGCTTTGTGCTCTGCTGCAGAACTGTTGTGCTCTTTTGATGGCATGGCCTAATGTCATGTTCTGCTTCTAAAAAGTTGTAATCTTTACTGTTAAAGTCATGGGAGAATTTTCTTGGCCTTACAGATGGCCATACGTATTTTGAATACTATTACTTACTCGCACAGCACTTCTGTAGTGCAGTGAGACCTGACCCTGATGTCTTTAAAAGGTCAGAGTGAGGTGTTTGTGACTGAGGACCCTTTTGTCACCAGTTTTCCTCCTTTTTGCAGGATGTCTTTGAGATGAGGTTTGCAAAAATGCCTGATGAACCAGCAGAAGCCCCCCCTCCACCTCCACCAACAGCACCAGTGGTGAGCAAAAGCACAGAGAGCAGTCACAGCAGTGAGGAGAGCTCTTCTGACTCGGATAGCTCCGACTCAGAGGAAGAGCGGGCAACTCGGCTGGCAGAGCTTCAGGAGCAGGTACTGCACCAGCTGAGTTGTGTGTCAGTGCAGTAGAAAAGGCACAGAAGAAGGAAGGGGTTGATTTTCTTCTTAAAAAAAACAACTAGGCTGGGATGCAGGAAAACACCCTCCCCTTCTCGCAGCTGTAGGGGGAAAATGCTCAGCTGTGCAATAAGTGCATGTTTGATGTCATGATAGTTTTCTCTCTGTGCTTCCTTCTGGGATCCCAGACCATGAGCTGCTTATCACTAACTTAAGGATATACTTACACCTTGGGATGTAGAAGAAAGGTATATGGAGGCATCAGTTAGTTATCTTGCCTTGAAGTCTGATTAATTTTTTGCCTATTCTCCCCCAGCTGAAGGCTGTGCATGAGCAGTTGGCTGCACTGTCACAAGCACCAGTGAACAAACCAAAGAAAAAAAAAGAGAAAAAGGAAAAGGAGAAGAAAAAGAAAGATAAAGAGAAAGAAAAAGAAAAGCACAAATTAAAAACTGAGGAGGAGAAGAAACCCAAGGTGGCTCAGCCACCAAAACAAACCCAACAGAAGAAAGCCCCAGCTAAGAAAGCAAACAGCACAACCACAGCAAACAGGTGAGAGCCTGCCTTCCACGAGGTGCCTTGAGGGGAAAGCCTAGAGCTTCCAGTCCTGGTCTTAATTAATTCCTGGGGAAGCTCAGTTGTCAGAGTAGTTAATTTGCTGTTGAATAGTGTCCCCGTTCCCAGACAACTCCAGGGAGTCTTTAAGTTAGAGCTGGCAGTGGAACTATTACGTTTTCACTGTCCAACTCTTAGAATCCCTGCCTGATCGCTCTCAGATAAGGTTTTGGGTTTTGCCTTTTGTGCAGCCACCAAGAACATGCCACTTCATTGCTGCCCCCCTGCTGCTACTGGGGCTTGTTGTCATGCTTCACAGGGCTAAAATATAATAGGAATGAAACAGCTGATCTCAGATTGCTGAACTTTTTCAGCAGTTGTGGTGCTGTTCAAGCCATCTGACAACAGGTTCAAAGCCAAGAGCATTGTAATGTTTGTTACAAGGGAGTTAAAAAAAAAAGAATTCATTGCTTCTATGTACCCATGGATGTTTTCATGCTTGACAACCTCCCCAGGCAGCCCAAGAAAGGAGGAAAACAGGCATCTGCAACCTACGACTCAGATGAGGAGGAGGAAGGTCTGCCCATGACCTACGATGAAAAACGACAGCTCAGCTTGGACATCAACCGCCTGCCTGGGGAGAAGCTCGGCAGGGTGGTGCACATCATCCAGTCACGGGAACCTTCCCTCAGAGACTCCAACCCCGATGAGATAGAAATAGATTTTGAAACATTGAAGCCCACAACTTTACGAGAACTGGAGAGATACGTGAAATCTTGTTTACAGAAAAAACAAAGGAAACCGTTTTGTAAGTTCCCTCCTGGGGCATGTGTTCCCCCAACCAGCTTTTGGGCTCAGCTTTGGAGTCAGGGCATGTGTGTTGAGATTCCCTTATCCAGCTCTTGGGTATGTGATGACAGGGACTTTTAGAGATTCTTTTCTCCCAAGAAAATATACAGAAACTTTCTGGGTTTTTTCTGTTCTTCCCATGATGTTGTGCTGCAGAGACCTGGAGAGCTGTTGTGTTCCTCTGCAAGACCTGTGTGATACCTTTATTACTTATCCAGACTCTGGAAGGCACTGTAAAGGTTTCAGTCTCATTGTGTTAGGTGTTATGTGTACACATCTGGAAGGATCAGTTTCTTACCCTGAATAGTTTAGCATCTAATTAGGAAGGAAACAAAAAGCATGGTTGGGATCCAAACTACCAAGGGAATAAATAACTTGCACAAAGTTACCTGGGCAACCTGTGGATTCTGGGTATAAGTGTCTGGGTTGTATATTCACCCCAAAACTGTTCTTCCTACATGGCCTGATCACTGTATTGCCCTCAATCTCCATCAGATCAGAGGGTTAATGTGCATGTGCTGCTGAGTGTGTGGTTCAGTGAGGGACAGAAATGTCTCTGTGCCTCCTCCACACACAAAGTGAATTGTCACAACCCCTTGAGAGTTTACCTCCAGCTAAACAGCAATAGTATCACTTACCTGGAGTGGTGCTGGCTCTGTTAGTTTCAGGAATTGTTCTGTTAAGGCCATGACACAAAAGCCACTCCCCACTCTTGCAGAGCACCTCCATTTCTTCCCCACAGGATTTTCACATAGTCCTAAGCAAAGCACAGAATATAACCCTTCTTTTTGCTTTTTTCTAATGCACTGCTTTGGTTTATTTTTTTTCCCTGAATCCTTCACTGTTGGAAAAGCTCAGGAAAGGGTTTTCCAGAGTGGTTAGGAACAAGAAGCATTGTTTAGTTTTGGAACCAAAGCACACGGTAACACAGATAACCTCAGATGTCCACTCTGTGAGCCTGCAATGCCTGACCCCAGCTTGACTACTGAGATGAGTGTTCAGGGGTATGCACCCTCTTAGGACTGTGCTTTCCAGATTTCTTTCTCTATAAATCATTACTTAAAAGTAGGGGCACAGAAAAATAGGCATTTCCTTGCTGGATCAGACAAAATATCTGGAGCCTGTCTTGTTTCTGATATTGGCCAACACCTGTGTTCAATTACTCCTCCTTTGGAGGAATATTTCCTCTGCAGCATTGCTGGTATTTCTCACCATTTCCATCCTGATGCAGCTACATTCCTGTTGTCTGCCAGCCTTTGCTTCACTTGGTTTCTAATTTGTCCTTGTTTGTTTTGTTTTATATTTAGAGCAACACAAACCACAGTAGATTCTTGCGTGAGGTATCGGAAGTTTTAATGGCAGATGCTTTGCTCCTGACAACCTTTAATGGGACACTTTATTTTACAGGGCAGAAAACCCATGTAACAATTCTGTAATTACAAATGTGTAATTATTGACCATATAACTGGCTGGTAAGTAACCTGTAATGACAAGGTTATTACATGGATATTTCTATCTTCTAAAATACTTTCCAGAAGAGCTCTCTTAAAAAATGCATGTTGCAGGATGGTGGTGATTGAGTCAGGCAACTTCATATGTTGTCTTCTATCTGGGATGTGTAGTTGCTGTGTGATCACTTGAGTGATCTTACCAGTGTCACTGCAGTGTGTTCACACAGATTTACATGCCCTGTAAAATAGTGATGTCCACTCTTTTCCCCTGCGTTCCTGCAGTTTCAGAAACTGTGTGTTCCTCCTCCACAGCTGCAGGTGGAAAAAAGCAAGCAGCAAAGTCAAAAGAAGAGTTAGCTCAGGAAAAGAAGAAAGAACTAGAAAAACGGTTACAGGACGTCAGTGGGCAGCTAAACAACAACAAGAAACCTGCAAAGAAAGGTAATGGCTTTGGTTTTACTATAAAAATAGCCCCAAAGTTATGTGTGTAGACAGACGCATGGAGACAAAACCTTGGCCTTCTTGTAGCCTTCGGTTTGTGACAGATACTCCAGTTAGTCCAGGAGTTACTGCTGGGCACTGAGGTGCTCTGTGAGTGCTGCTTTGGTCCCTGTCCAGGTGGAAACTTCTGGGTGGTAGATGTGATGTGTCTTGTAGGCACATCCTTCATCCTTGTATCCTTCAGAGGGAGGAGGATCCTCTCTGTGTTAGCCTGTGCATATCAACTAGTACCACAGAGCATCTAACATGTGATTTTTCTCCCTTATGGAATTAAAGAAAGCCCAAGCCCCATACAGTTCAATAGTGAAAGATGCTACAAAAGGTTCCTCCAGTGCAAATAAAGCTGTTTTCAGCTTTGCACAAGTCAGGAGGGGGATTTTCCTGTGCTCAGAGTTGCACTGAAGCAGAAAGGCTGCAGGCACAGCACAGTGTGCTCTGTGCTGTCTCACCTGAACCTGTAGGGCTGTGGGGGGACATTGCCCTCCTGTAGAGCTCCTGTGTGGATCCCAAACCTCCATGGTCACCTGTAGCCTGAGGAACCCTGCCATGCATTGACAGGACAGGCTTGTGGCCACAAGCAAGAGCTGTGGTAAATAAGCTTCCCAGGGAAAATTGGGAACAAAGCCATGGAGGATGAAGGCTGTGGGCAAACCTTCTCTATTTCAGTTCCTTGCGAGTAACCACATCGCCCCCTTCTTCCCCGCAGAGAAATCTGGTTCCACTCCCTCTGGAGGCCCTTCCCGGCTCAGCAGCAGCAGCTCCTCCGAGTCCGGGAGCAGCAGCTCCAGTGGCTCCAGCTCAGACAGCAGCGATTCGGAATGAGTTATGGACACTGGGACACAAAACACAAACGGACACCCCCTCCCTGATGCTCTGCAGTGTTCCTTCCCCTCCTTAACGTACTGCTCTCCTCCCACGGTGGTCAGGTTTTATCCCCTCTCTCTCTTTCTCTGACTTTTTTTATTTTATTTTGTAATTCAGTGTTATAAAAGGTATCTTCCAGTTTTTGGGGGGAGGGCTCTCTTTTAATAGGTCAAAGATCTTTGCGTGTGTGTGTGTGACTTAGACTTTATGGCAAATAGTTCCCTTTGCATAAAGTCTCTAAAATACATTTATCTGAAGAAAATTTGCTGAAAATGGAAGAACTCTGAGCTCTTAGCAGGAGATAAATAGAAAATTCTGCAAGGTTTGTAGTACATTTCCCTCCCATCCCTTTGCTCTCCCCAGAATGTTCTCTTTTAATAAGCCTGCCTGGCTCACACAAGGTAAAAAACATCTTTTTTTAAAGAACTTTCTGTAAAATGGTACTGTATCTGAAAGATGTTAGCTTTTGAACTAGTTGGTGTATTTGTTATTAGCACTAGTATTCTTAATCTCGAAGTCTACAGTGTGATGAAAATGTCAGATGCTATCATCTTTTTACATAAAAACAAAAAAAAATCAAAAAAAAATTCTCATGTACTGTGGATTGCTAACATGCTTTGTTTTTGTTTTTTTTTAAATCTTGGTAGAGGCATAGGCACCTGTTCAGGAAGGTATTTAAGCATGAATTTAACTTTTAAGCACATGAGCAATATAAGTGGTTGCATTTCTTGGTTTCCACTCAAAAGTTTGATTTTTTCTGGGGATTCATTGGGAAGAAGGGAGCAAGGGACACTCAAGTTTCTTGGGAATGTTATTTTTAACATTAAATAGATAATTTCCAGGAAATGGATGCTCTATATGAAAGTTTTCATTGAACTGAAAACAGTTTTTGGCTGGAATTTGTCAGCTGGACCTTGGAGCAATCCTGCAGTGACCAAGACAAGTCATGTGCTCATTACTGGACACATGCTTAGGGATTTTCTCCATGACAAGCACCTCAGTGTGGGCTTAAAATAAAGCAGCACTTGAGCTCCAGCTGAGGCTGAGCTGGCAGGGGAAGTGGAGAAGGATTTTGTGTGGGTTTGGGTTTTTTGCTTGAGTTTGCTTTTTTCCTCTTATTGTTTCAGTAGTGAGCTCCTACAAAGGGAATGCTCCTTCTCTGTCATGCAGGGTGCAGGTTTCCAGGCACTGAAATGCTTTACCTCACTGAAAATAAAAAAGAGGGGAGGGAGAAAAGGAAGAAAACTAATTTTTTAAGTCTTGCTGTTTTTTGAATCCAGCCTAATGTTTTGACCTGCACTGCTGCAATACACTCTCTTGTTTTCGGTATCCCTAATTTCATGTATATACCATGACTTTATTTATTAAATCTCATTGGTCATTTAAAATGTAACAAAACCTAACAAAAGCAAAGCTGCATCTCTGCAGGCCAGCAGACATGCAGACTTTTAATGAGGTTTGAACCAGATTTAAAAAAAACAAACAACAACAAAGCGAATAAAAATCTGCAACTTTATTTATATACCTTGGACTTTATACCTACAGGTGCTACAGTCCAGTCTGTCGTGTGTGTGATGCTCTGTCACATTTGGTGTGTTCATTTTTAGATTTTTTTCTCTCTTCTTTTCACCCCAGCCCCCATTTTTCCTGTTTTGTACAGATTTTGGAGACATATAGTCAGATACAATTTCTTGATGCAGCACATTAGTTTCTCAGTAATATTTCCAATGATCTTTCCCCCCCCACCCTTTTTTTTGTAGAACAGTGGGGGGTTTATCCTTTTATAATCCAACTTCAGGAAAACACCCATTCTATAATTATATAAAATTTGTAATATGAGGGGCAGAAGTTTATTGTAAATTCTTTTTATTGTAAAGTAAAAATATAGAGAGTTTAACAGAAATGTATGCCTTTCCTTTTCCAGCACCAGCCCCTAAGGCTGCCCCTCTGCTGTGGGGTAGCCCTAAAATTCACCTTTCTGTGGTGTCTCAGTGGTTTGCCAGATGCCTTGTGGTGCAAATGTGGGATCTGGGTGATGTCCCTATGCTGGGAAGTTGGGAAGCACAGGGTCAGCCTGTTCTTTACATTCTATGGTTTGCATTTCCAGCTGCATCCACCAGCCACTTTACTGCCCATCAAGCAAGGTCTGATTAGCTGGACCTTGGCTATCTGCCTTTCAAAATCTGGGGCTGACCACAGTGGGCAAGAGGCTCTCAAGCCTTCAGATTTTTTCCCCACAGTATTTGAAAGAAAAATGTTCTGATTCTTACTGAAGTCAATGATTTTTCTGTTTCATTAACAATGGAGTTATTTTAGTTCCTATATTTTTTAAATTCTATCCTTAAAAAGTTCTTCTCCCAGACAGATCCTTGGTAATATATTTTCAGAATTTACTATGAAGAAATTTAATATTCACCTAATTAAGAGCTTGGGTTTCTTTTTAATGGGGTTGGGTTTCATCTGTGTTTCTCCTTTTGTCTGAGACTTGCATTATCAAAACCAACTAGTGTTTTAGTTAAACTAATTGCAACCAACTCACTGCCATGACAACTTGGATAAACAAGCTCCCAGTTTTCCCTGCTTGGAACCTTTTCCTGTGTTCATTAACCTGAGCTATGCTGTTGGTGGGACACGTTAGTTGCTCTTGAGTGGAGAAAAAATTGGAGCCAGTGCTGGAGGCAGGAGCATCTCCCCAGCATTGCTGCCACACTAGGCCTGGGAACGTGGCTCTGCAGCATCTCACCATCCTCCAGCATCAAGGACAACTTCCCTGGAGCACAGCAAGGACACAGACATTCCTCTGGGATCCACAAGTCTGTTCACCAAAATCAGTGGAAAGGTTGAAGCCAAAGGCTTGGGGACCACGTGTGAAGTGATGGAAGGGGCCTGGCCTGAGACTGGCTGCAGCACTGGAGGAGGATCCCTCTTTTAGCTGGAAAACCATCCCAGCTTGGGGATTTTCAAGAAAAACAACCTGCCAAAACCAGCACCACAGAGTGTGAAGAACCACCTGCGTATCTTTGATTAACCAGCTGCAACTTGAGCTACCACTTAGTGGGAAACTGTTTTCATGGAAAGTGTTCCCAATGAAATAGCTGTTCACAGGAGGAATCCATTTTGGCATGACCTTCATTTCAGGAAAGAAATTGATGGCTCCTCATTTCCAAATGTTGTTCTTACACTTTTCCATTCTCATGTTGTTCATAGTGCTCATTATCCCCCACCATGTCCCTAGTGGTGCCTCTTGTATCTCCCGAGTGTCTCCAGGAAAGAAGAGATGTTTCCAGTCCATAGTAAGTAGCAGCAGCCCTTAATGAGTTGGGAACTGAAACAATAGAGCATTTATTTAACTCAGTTTGTATTGCATGACATGTCAGTCCGGATGTCACAAAATAACTTTAAAGTGATCAAACATAGAACGTTTGAAATAACATTTTTAAACTTAAGAATAAAAAAAAAAAGAAAGAAAAAAAATTTTTTATGGTAGAATTTTTCTTGAATGAACAAAGTTTAACTTTGTTTTGCAGGGGAAACTTCACTGAAATCAGTATGATTTCATATGTATGCATACACACAAAGAGTTTTATTGAAACTGCTTTTTCTGACAAATTCCTGTTTTGACAAAATATCTGACCAGACCTTTATCAATCAACCAGCATTACTGCACCTTTAAAAAGTTTGTTAAACTTTTCTCTGATTGTAAACTCAGCCTGTCTCGGGGCTCAGTGGGACCAGAGGGAGATCTGCATCCCGTGGGCTCAGGCCCTGACCCATCGACTGGAGGAACCTGTTGGGTACAACAGTTCTCTGCTAACCAAATGTTGTCTATACAGAATCATTTCAATTTTGTATTGATGTGGTTTTAACCTTTCCTACCGACAGGGTTTGTAACTGTAGAGCTGATGTTTCAGGACTGTGTGTGACACCCCCCCCACACACATACACAACCACGTGTGTGCGTGTAAATATACCATTTAGTTACCCCGTGAGGTCTCTTTCCATGTTCTCTATGTGGTAGAAACAGACTGCAGTTACCTATCTAGTTCTTTCTCTGTTTTGGGGACTTCTAGACCAGTTTTTAATTTTATTTTCCTTGTTTTGAAAGGAATGATGTTTTCTAAAGTCGGGGTTGGAGCTGGGGGGAAGGGATCGGGGCATGACAAAGGAAAAACCCAACCTTTTTAGTACTGGATTTTAAAGTCTCATTGCATTCTCCACCATGAGCAGTTACCACTAGGGCTAACTGTGGGCAGGCTCTGCATCATTAAAGATAAATTTAGGATTCATTACACTAGCAGCATTATCTTGCTTGAGCTGCATTTTTTAAAGAAAATGGTCTTTGCGTATCTTTTTAAAATGTCATTTTTAAAGATAAATTAAGCCACCAGCTAGGATTTGACACAGGCCACTTACAATACAGCCCTGATACTGGCATAACCTAATTCAGAGAGATTTGCTGATGTATTTTTGTTTTGTTATTTTGGGGGTTTTTTAATATTTAAAACAAAATGTTACTTTTCTGTATGATGTGCATGCAAATTTACCGTAACTCTTTTTCTTAAAACTTTTTAGTGCCATTTCTAGTATATTCCTGTAAATGTCAGTTACTGAAAAGAAATGAGTCATTGTAAGTAGTTTAGCTTGTTTATTGCAAATTGCTGGCCTCAAACACAACAGAATTAAAAAAAAGAGTTAGAAAGTAATCTTTGATGTTACTGATAATCACGGACCCTGGTCCTGGGGCATTTGTTTTGTTTTCATAATAAAAAGAAAAATTGTTTTGTGTGTGCAGTTTGATCCCATATTTTCCCCTCTCCTCCTCCCTTTCCTCATCTTCTCTTTCAAGTGTGGCACTTGCTCCAGTTGCAAACCTTGATTGAGCAGTGCCATACACAAATGTAAATATATTGAATCCTAGTGCTGTGAGTCTTGGAATAATTTGGAAGTTATTTTGCAAGTTTAACTGTTAGTGGAGTGTCACACTAAGGGGGCTGATTGCCTTCAGAGCCGTGGACAAGCCTGGGGGCTCCAAATCACAATTCAGTACCTGGTGTAGAGGTTCTTTAACTATACCTTTCTGTTGATGAGGGAAACTCAGAGGCTTCCACGTACCAGGGCAGCCCAGGAGGACTCTGACTCTTCCTGCAGTTTGCAGGAGTCTTAGATTATGAGAATTGCACTTGATTGAGGTAAGTTCAGCAGGAAGGAGATGGATGTTTCAGCCAGGTTTCACGCTGGCTTCTTTCAAGCCACCAGAACACAAAGGAACCAGAGGGACTTTCGTACCTTCTCCAGCACTCGCCCTGCAGGTCTGTGAGCTCAGGGTGACCTGGAAGGCACAGCTTGGACAAGGGGGGCCTGGGGAGCAGCTGATCACAGTCCCAGCAGTCTTGACATAACTATGTGCTGGCCAGGATCTATTTTGGTCACTGGAGAGCATTCAGGCTGGTTTTTCTGTTTATTTCTTAACTGTGGGCCTGATGGTTTGTGTGAGGTGATGATTACACAGCCAGGCTTCCCCAGGGTTAATCTTTCTCTAAACCTGTTCTGCTAAGTGGGTTGCCAAGCCAGGACCTCCAAGGTTTCAGCAAACCTCTTTTGCTCCCTGGTTGTATCAGTGTATCATCAGTAATTAAAGTAATTCCTCCCAGTTGGGAACTGCCTCTGTGGAAATGGAGAGGGCCAGTAGCTGTAATCCTCACGTGTGCCAAAGTGATGGACATGCAGGAGAAAAACTCACAATGCTGCATTCAAATAACTTTAATGCACTTTTATCAAAGATGCTACAACAGTGTTTTAAACAAAGTGCATCAACACCACGCAACTGGCTCAAAGAAATGCTCAGTCATAGCAGCCACTCCACAAACCTGCTGTGACCAATGACACACAGATATGGAAAACTACAGTCACATTCACAGAGATGGAAGGACAAGTCATCCTCTTCTTCCTGTACTGTCACATCCACCCTCAATCCTGGAAGAATTTATGCACACGCTCATGTTTTTAGTCTTGTATAGTCCAAATTAACACACTGCAAATAACTGAATTTTGGTTTACCAGCCACATTAACAAAAAGAGACTGATTATACCCAAAATAACCAACTTTCTTACTGAAATTAAAAACAAATAAGTGTTGGATTTCTTTTTCTATAAGAAAAGAAAATGAACAGCTGGTTTGGGGGACGTGCTGTTCCTTAAACTCCCAGAGTTCACATGCTCCCCAGGGCACCTCTCCTGCTCTCTCCAGGTTGCTTCCGCCTGCAGTTCCCAGGGGAGCTCTTTGACCAGCCTCCTGCCTGCTTGTGTAAATAATCACCTGCTCCCTCAGCCAGGAACTGGAGGCCCAGGTGGGTCACGCATCCCTGGCAATGCCCTACCTTACCTGGCACAGGAGCACTGGCAGCTTGCCAAGCCTCGCTGGTTTGGGGCATCTCATTGAATGCTTTCACCCAGTTGAAAAACATTTATGCACTGAAATATTTCTCCTCCAGAGCTAGTCCTGACAAGACCAAGAGGACTCTCTGTCTTGAGAGCAACGCATGGGTATGCAAAGCAGCAAGGTCCATCAGCAGGTTTAAATCTATGAGCACACACACAAGGTACCAAACACCAACACATGCAGAAATAGAACTTTTAAGAAATAATGAGCTGCCTATTGTTTGCAGTGCTATGATCAAGGCTGAGAACACCAAACCTCTATGATCTCGCATTAAAACAGGTGTATTCTGCTCAGCACATTGAATTCAGCAAGGTTGAGTGTGTGTGTGTTGTAGCATTTAACCCACATGGGAAAGGTGGAGGAGATTCTTCACCGTATTAAAAAAAAATAAAGTGCTTGAAAAATGCCAAGGAGGTTTTAGATAAACATAACAGAAGTAATGACTGTGCCTAATTTTAGGCAGGTAAATAATCCATACTGAAGTCAACATCAAATACTGATTTGCCTCGAGTTAAGCCCATGCCCAAGTGCTGGGTTAGACACATGTCCTAGGCAGGACAGAAAGGGACTCTGACTTCAGTCCAGTGGTACATTTTAATGCTGAGTCCTGGGTACATAATTCACAGCCCTGGAAGTGGTAGTTATGTTTCTGACAAAGATTCAGGTGCTTGCTTGATATTGCCTTGAGCACATCAGGATTCAGCGGTAATGGAAGCAACCTGAAAGCAGCCTCTGTGCTTGAGAAGTGCAGTGGAAGTGCTTTTCCCTCCTAAAATCCTTCAGTTAGTTGAAAAAATCCCTGACACTACTTTTAAAATACATGCACCTAATCTACAATCCAACCTGAATTAGAAGTTAAACCCTTCCAAGCTACTGCATGCATTAAAAGTTGAATGGAAAGCAAACTTCAGTGGACTCTCCTTCTCCAACCGGTCTCAGGGGTGGGTACTGCTGTGTAGTAGTTTCCTCGTGTCTCTTAGGAGATGTGTCTATTTACAGTAGCTTTCTTCATGTTGCTTTCCTGGGCCTGTCCCTCCCTTTCAGGTGGTTCACTGGGTGATCTGTTCCCAAAGCTGGGCCAGGGATCTATCTGCATAAAAGAAGTCAGTTCCTCTGACTCCAGAAGTCCTGTTATTTCCATGATCCCAGACTGTGGGATCAGAGAGGGCCCTGGGCTTTGCATGGGATGAAACTGCAGTGCACCTTTCCTGACAGGTGTTTTGAATACTGAGATTAAATACTCAACATGTTCTTTCTCTCTTCCTCCCCACAATAAATCACTCCATGACCTCGTTACAAGAGACCACTTCCAGGGCAGAAATTAAAGGGAGACAGGGCAAGCAGAACACATAATGGCCAGATGGTTTTGGAGATCAATTTCCTAAAACCATAGCCTCAGTGGGCACGGATCTGCACCTACCTCTGTCCCACCAGCATTCCCAGAGCCCTGGAAATAAGGACTTGCCAGTAAAACGCTGTCTGGGGACGGCGCCCAAATGACAGCGGGTGTTTCTCAGGGTACACGAACCACTTACAAGCAACACATGGTCCAGCACGGACCCTGCCAAGATGCTGGGCAGCAACAGGTTCATGAGCTCATGAGCAAAGCTGGTTTTGTTGTACACACTCAATGACATGCAAACTGTGAGTCTTATCAACAGCAAAAAAACCCCAGGAACTTCAGCCAGCCTTTCTGGCTATCCTGTACATGCTGTCTCAACCACAGGTCTGAAAGAGGATGGTGCAAATCCACCTCCCTCAGCCTGATGCAAGTCTGGTTTCTCTCCACATGTGGGTTTCTAATGCAAACCCGCCGAAATTACATAATAGCACAAAACTTGGATTGCCCCGTGTCCCTGGAGACATCCAGCTTGTTTTTGTCCCGCACCAGGATGGCCTCATTGCCGTACTGTGAGTACCACATGCTCCGGCTCCGGCTCAGGTACGTGTTGGGGGGAGCTGACTCCAGTTTCTGCTGCTGCTGCTGCCAGATGAGCAGAGAGGTGTCCCTGTAGCGCAGCCGCGCGTAGCCCTCGGACAAGGCTTTCTCGGGCAGGGGCACCCTCCCGTTCATCAGTGTGTCACTCATCTGCTCCAGGAGAGCTCCAAAAGTGGGAGCTCCTTCCCAACAGCTCCGAAATACACCCTGCTGGGTCGGTCCACGTTGGTTGCTGCTGCTTTGAGCTCAAGGGAGAACATCCCAGGGGATGGCTCTTGGCATCCACGAGTAGTTGGGTGCTGTAATAACCACTCAGGGAAGGGAGAAGGGAGACATGTGCCCCAAAATCACAACAGGCAGCCTGGCCTCGCTTAAAAAACACGCCAGAACTTCTGAAAACTTATCCAGTGGTGGTGCTGCTGCATGTTTCATCCTGTGAAAGAACCACATGCACGTGAGCTGCTTGTTGACAGTCCATGAAGCATCCCAATTAGTGTGAGTGGTGGCTCTGCAGATCTGGGCTCCGTCTGCAGCCAGGCAGGATGGGATGAGCGGTTCTGGATGAGCTTTGCTTCCCTGAAGAATGGATCCTGAAGCCACAGGGCTGGCCTAGGAAGTCAGACCCACGAGGTCACCAATACCCAGGCCCCTGCATGGACTCTCCATCGGTGACAGGAGTGATGGACAGGAGCTTGGCAAGTCACGTGCTCAGGGATGCAGGAGAAGATGCTGCCTCGGCCCTGGTTATGGTACCCGAGTTGGAGGGCCGTCACCTCCCGACGGCACCTGCGGGGCACAGCGAGGGTCATCCCACGGGCTGGCAGCGGGGATCCTTGCCCTCCGACTGTCCCTTTCCGAGCCCTCCCGCTCTCAC
>VWZD01007398.1:372468-607298 GCA_013396695.1 Sakesphorus luctuosus | reverse complement strand
GGGGGCGTGGGGATGGCACAGGCAGTGAGGGACCCTACGGTGCGTGTGTGTATCCGGGGTATGGCTGGGGGGCTCTTCGAGTGGGGTCCGTGGGTCCGGGGCACGGCAATGGGGCTCCCCAAGTGGGGTCAGTGGGACCAGAGTATGAGAGGAGTGCCCCGAGTGGGGTGCGTGGGTCTGTGTCTGACAGTGGGGTTCCCCACGGGGGGTGCGTGGGTCCCACGGGTGTCGCCCAGCGCTGGGTGCACGGTGCTTTTTAAAGGGACACCCAGCCCAGCATGTGCTGAGCCCATACTGGGAGCACTGCGGCTGAACTGGGGGAGCCTGCTGGTGCCCCCCCTATCCAGGGCTGCTCGTGAGAGAAGGACTTTCCCACCTGCTGGAAGTGTTGGGGGATCCCAGCCATGGGATTTATAGCCCATCTCCTTTCTGGTGGGTGACTGGTGGAGCAGCTGCTTGTGCTGGGAGCCTACGGATACCCTTTGTATCCCGTCACTTGTCGCAGGCGCCCAAGTGCCCGCCTGTCCATGGGGTGAAGGCAGGCAGGGGAAAGCCCTGTGTGCTGGCAGCCTCAGCCACCATCACTGTGGACTGCGTGGAAAAGGAGCATGACCGAGCAGCACCTCCTTGACCTCCGCTCGTCATCGCTGTCTGCTCTGCATTTCCTTATCCTGTCTGTCCCCTGGCAAGCACAATACAAAATATGTTTTGATGAGAGCTGTGGGGCTTATTCTTTTCCTGATGATGCTAAATTTAAGCTCACAATCTTCTTATCTCCTGTGAATGCAGCGCCATCTAATCTCCTGTGAAAGACCCAATACACTTATCCATGCAGAGCTACTCCAGGGCTTCTCCTGTTCCGCTTGGCCTTCACGGACACAAACAAGAGGCTGTGGTTTGCTTCCGTCAGAGAGAAGGCATGCTGCAACTCCCCATTCCCGGGAGATTTAGACCAAACACAAAGAAGAGGGAAGGAAAAAAAAGAAGAGGAATAACTACCATATTGGAATGTTTATTATCAGAAATATCCTGACTCTGCTGCTTAATCTGCCTCCTGCTAGTGTGAAGAAGCTAGCTCTGATCCGCCTGGTGGAAGCTGCAGAAGAAAGGGCAAAATCCTTTAGTGGAGCAACATTTAGGGGTTTTTGAGGTGTCTTGGTCTTCTCTGAAAAATTACCAGTTCTGCTATCACCAAACTCTGAGCATAACAGGAGAAGAAGAAGGATTAGAAACTGCAAAGCTCTGAAAGCCACCAACTAGTCTGACCATTTACTTGACCCTTTGCTGTGAGTCCAAGTCATCTGCCAACAGGATCCTTCCCAAATAAACCTTGGAAGCAGCAACAGTGGAATGGATGAGGTGAAACCCAGGTGCTGCCCAGCCAATGGTTAGTTTCCCCTCTTCCTCCCAGGAAATCTCTATCTGTTTTGCTTTCCCTGAGCTGTCTCAGGCAGCTTTGCTCTACCGTGGCTGCAGTACAGGGCTGGGCTGGGCACTTTTCCCTCTGCCCAGCTCCCTAGGGCTGGGATATGCTGCAGGTCTGTTTGATTTGGATGGGGAAGCTGCTGGGGTGGAGCCCAGTGGAGGATGGATAGCTAGTGAGGATGTCCCAGCAGAATTATTATGGTATTGGGAACTGGCTAACTGGTTGTTACTGGTATTCACCCCAGCTGGAGCATCCTGAGCCTCAGAAATAAGACTCTTCCACAGAGAAATGCCCAGGGAAGTGCCAGCTCCATCTGCTTGGTGCTCAGAGTCAGATCCTTTTCCCAGTGGAGTTGCACTCTCAGGCACTACATTTTCCAGGCTAAAGAAAGAGAACCTGTGGCTGAGCGTTCCCGTTGCACCAGTACAAGAAGAGAATCCAGTTTATCCCTTCTGCCTCCATCAAGCTGTGCCAGGTTCATTTTCCTATTGCTTTCCACGGTGGCAGGCAGTCACCTCCATCCCTGGCTCTGGGAGCAGAGTGCCTGAAGGAAGAGAAGAGACCTGAGCTCTGCTGGCAGCCATGCAGGGCCGTTAGCGGGAGGATAATTGCAGTGATTATTCTGGGGTGCACCTTGTCTGGGCAGGTAGATCAGGTGTTTACAGCAGTAGATGAGCCAGACAGATGATTCTTGTCTGTACTCAGTACTTTAACATTTCACCGCCTCAGTAGCCGTGTGATTTCCCCCCTCACTGATCAGCGAGCCAGAGCTGCCTCTGAGCAGCGGCTTTGCCGACTTGTGGCTTGCACAGGTTTCCTAAAATAGTTGCTGAAAGGAGATCACAAAATCTAAGGGCGTGATGTAAAAGGCACGTATGCTGCAGGGGGCCATGTGACAGCTGCTGTGCCAGCAGCCCGGCCGGCTCCTGCTCTGGGGACCCTGGCTCCAGCTGGAGACATGTCATTTGGGCTGCTGGCGGCCGGCACGGCTGTGGGACAGGCTTGCTGCACGCTTGGACTAATCCAGAAGGTGGCAATGGCAATCCACAGACACTGGCTGGCTGGGAAATGGGGATTTCCTGGCGGTATGGCCCTGGTGGTTTAGGGATATTTTCAGAGGATTGGTCCAACGGGGCAGCACAGGGGCTGCTTCTCTGCATGCGCTGACCCCCCAGGGAGTTAGCTCTTCTCCCAGGGGTAACACCAAACATTACAGAAAATGCACATTACTGGAGAACGGGGCCATTTCCGAGGTATGTTTGGGTTGATTTGTAAGGTAAAATCTCCTTGGACATGTTAGTGCATCTTCCTCCCTTCCTTCTTCCCTCCCTCCCTTCCTTCCTGGATGAAAAAGCACAATATTCCTTCTGGCAGGATCTTTCCAGTGCATCCAGTCATACCTCGGGCTTCTTTCATTCAAGAAACTAAAATAAAAGCACACGGAGTGAAGTCTGTTAGCCGAGAGAAGCAGCTCCACTCTCGGTCCCCAGCAGAGGGTAGTGTCAGCCTCTGCCCTGCCTGGCTGTCCTCTGGCTGGCATTCCCTGGAAGACTGGCATTCCCCGGCTGTCTGTCATTCCCTGGCTGTCATTCCCAGCAGTGCTAAGGGGCAGAAGAGGAGGGCACCAGCTCTAGCACAAACCCCAACCTCTTTATTCAAGCTCCCTTTTAGCTTTAGCTCCACCCTGAAAGCAGCGTCTGGGTCCTCTCCACATGCCCCGTCCTGTTGCAGGACAGTAGAACAACTTGGAGCTCTCAGCTCACCACCGTGTGCTGGATCCATGCGCTTTCTGAGCCTTGCAGCACAGGTTTTGACTGTTTCTATTTTTTCTGCGCTCAGAAATACCTCTGCCATCAGCTGTTTCGGTTGTTGCAGAGGTAGGCAAGAAGCGGACTTGCTTCAACACCTCCCACGCAGGAGCTGGCTTTGCAGCTGCAGGGATTGTTCCCAAGTGTCCCGGGGCCAAGAACGCTTTTTATTACACAGTAAAAAAGCCAGGCTGTAGCTAGCAGCTTTAATTATGCACATATAATAAACTCCTCTGTTGTCGTCTACCTACAGATCTGACCTCAAACGGCAGGCTGGTACCCAGTCAACCAAAATTATCCCTGGCACGACTCCACTGCTTCCAGTAGCCTTGTGATTCCTGCCCATGGGTGCTGTTAGAGGGCAGAAACGCTTCACGAAGAACTAAAATAATGAGAAAATTATTCTGAGAAAGCAGCTCCGCAGGGTACGGGGAGTGTGGGCTGAAATCAGCCCATTCCTTGAATACACCCCAGGGCAGGGTGTAGCTCTGATGATGAGACTGGAGCGCAGGGATGCTGCTCCCTCTTGGATCACACTGCGCTTATCCTGCCCTGACCAAGGGGTTGTGGCACGGCTGAAAGTGCCTTCTTAAAAAAAAACTAAGAGCCTTCCAAACTTTCCTTGGAATATCAGACAACTGTTTTCTGTTCTTTGGAAGGATACTCCTTCCTGCATTGAAAATGAAGGATCATGGCAGGAGAGTTGCTCTTTCTTCTTTATCTCCGCTTGGCTCCATTTGGAAGAGATTAGTGTTGCATTTGTTTGACATGCAGGTTAATAGCTTCCCTTCGTCCCCGTCCCGGCTTCCCGTTTTGGCTATCTGGAAAGCCAGGCTGGAAATTAATCGGCAAACTCTGGGGAGAGGATCTCGCAAGAAAACTCAGAACAGATTTGAAAAGAGGCTGTTCGAAGCTGTGCTGATTTGGATGGAAGCCACCAGTGAAAATTAGAGATTTTTCAAGAGTTTGCTGCCAAGGAGTTAATGGCTGAGAGTTGAGGTTTTTAATAAATACACTGGTAATTAATTATAGGAGTTGTCCTCGTGTTTGAAAGTCAAGGAACACGATAGCTTGTTTGGGTTAAACATCTCCCCTGCAGTATTTGCAACCCAAACACGGGATGACGAGTGGGAGTGAGCGGTCAGACAAAGCGGGGTCTGTGTGTGCGGCCCCGGGAAGGCGGAGGAGCCCCAGGGCCGGTCCTGCCTCTGCGCTGGAGGGCTGGGGGGACCAAGGAGGGGGTCCCTGGTGAGGGGGGGATCCCGCTAAGTGCGGAGGGTGGCGACGAAAGCGAAGCAGCACCGGGGCTTTGGGCGGCTCTCCCGGAACAGGGAGAGGAGCGGCAGCAGCGGGGGGAAGGAGTGAGGGATACAAAAAGGAAGGGGGNNGACCGGGGGCTCCTCCCGCTGCCCGGGGCGGGGAGAAAACTCGCACCCACAGCGGGTCTCCTGCTTGGCCGCGCAGGTGGGGTCCCTCGGCGTCGCAAGTTTCCTCGGGACAGAGGGGACGGAGTTGCGCGGGGGCGGCCCCGCTGTATCCTGTGTCTGTCCGTCCGTCCGTCCATCCATCCCTCGCTTTGTTCCCGGAGGATGCGGCGCGCCTAACCCCGGCCGAGGCGGTGGGGCCGCAGCGGGGGCAGGGGCAGCCCTCCGCCGGAAAACTCCGCGCCGCCCTCCTTCCTCCTCCTCCTCGTCTTCCTCCTCCTCCGAGCCCCGGCGCGGAGCGATGCTCTCCGGGGCGGCGGGCGGCGATGGAGCGGGGCGGTAGCGCGGAGCCGCCGTGCAGAGCGGCCCCTGGGGCAGCCGCCCGCGGCCCCTGAGCGCCGGGAGGAGGAGGAGGAGGAAGGCCGGGTGAGTGAGCAGACCGCGGCCATGGAGGAGTGGCGGCAATGCGGCCGCTGGCTCATCGACTGCAAAGTTTTGCCCCCGAACCACCGGGTGGTCTGGCCCTCGGCGGTGGTGTTTGACCTGGCGCAGGCGCTTCGGGACGGGGTGCTGCTCTGCCAGCTGCTCCACAACCTCTCCCCCGGCTCTATCGACCTCAAGGACATCAACTTCAGGCCCCAGATGTCCCAGGTAGGACGGGATCGGTCGATGGATGGAGGGGTGGGTGAGGGCACCCCCACGAGCACGCCCTTCCGTGGATCCCTGGGTATGGGTTTGCTCTCGCAGAACTTGGTGGGATGCGTGAATGGGATGCCTTGCGTGGGAGACCTTCCGCTTCAGCCCCCCCGAGATGCCCAGCAGCCCCCTCCGGGCTTTATCCCCCCGGTTTCTCGCCGGTCGTGCCCCGGGGCCGGGGGGCAGCGCCCGTGGGAGCCGCGGCCGCTCGGGAAGGGCTCCGGGGCGGGCAGAGCACACCCCGGGAAGGAGGAAAACATCCCCCTTATGTTTACAGTCATGGCGAAACAAAAGCAAATAATAGGGCTCAAGAGGAGGAGATGGGATTATTCGGGTTTTTTTATGGAGGCGCTGGTTCGTCTGGGATGTGCGGGAGGAGCGAGCGCCGGGACAAAACTTTGGCTGGGAAGATTAAAAACAAAATAAATGAATAAATTATAAGAACACCTAAACCTTGGTGCTCTGCAAGCCTGTCCCAAGCCCGGCCGGGCAGGGAGCGTGGCCATGTGGTGTCCGACCCACCGTGTGTCCCCTCCCCCGGCCGGGGCTCCCATTGCCGCATCCCCGTGGAACCGCAGCTGCTCCGGGCCGGGGGGTGATGGAGGGCTCAGGTGAGCGACCCCAGCTGCGTCCCTGCCCCCTGGCCCTGCTCCCTGCCCCGCCCTCATTGTGGTTGTGTGCTTTGGGGAAATTAAAAGGGCTCCTTCCATGGAAGTGTTTCCGCTTTCTGGTTGGTTTGGTGGAAGGAAGCTTTTAAACGAAGGGTGAAAAAAAAAAGTAAATTCGGCTCAGGTTGTTTTGAGTCTAAACGCTCTGCTTATGTTTTTGCAAGCTGAGCTGTAAGCATTTGCATGAGAATCGGGAAGTGAAATCGATTAGAAACAAATGAAATGTGTTCTCTGCTCTCCCCGCCGGCAGTCGCTGTGTTGACAAGTTCACAGTAAACTATTGTCTTTTATTTTTGAACAGCAGGTTTTAGGGGTGAAGTGGAAGGGAAACTTCCCCGTAGTGAGGGCATGGGAGACTCCATTTAACTTTACTGAAGCTTTCAAAGGTAAATAACATAAAATACCAACATGAGTTCTCTTCGTGTGCTGTGCAGGCAGTGCTGCTCATCTGGCAAGTGCCTTTCCCTTCTTCCGCTGGAGTTTTTTCCAGGGCAATGGTGTTTTCCAGCTGTTTGTCCCCCTCACCCAGCAAGACATAACCCCGTGTGCTGGGGGACCTGATGTGCATGAGAACAGCCAGGAGCTCTGAAGCTTGGAGCCCTTCTTTGGGGAGCAAAGGGCGTTTGGCTGTGAGGATGTCACTGCTTGCTTGTGGAGTCCGAGACCTTGAGCCTATAAGGCATTGGAGTGGGATATTCCCAACCTTGTGGTGAAACCAGACTGTGGCAGCTCTGGTGCTGCCTCAGAGTAAATAACAACACGTCCTGATGCTTCTTCCCAGGGTGGAACAATGCTGTGAGATTTCCTCTTGGCTTTCCAGGCTATAAACTGATCAAACTCTCTTCCGCACAGACTGATGTTTCCAAATATAAACTGTCGTGCAGGAGCTGTAGATGTGGGGAATTAGAGCTTTCCTAGAATGTGCTGAGAATAGCATCCTATTTTTTTTCTTTTAGGGAATACTATACTCCTACAAACCTAATTTTGGGGTGATATTTGCCCTGTGGGGAGTTGAGAACAGGTTTAAAGATGTGGCACTTGGGGACATGGTTCAGTGGTGGACTTGGCAGTGTTAGGCTAATGGCTGGACTTGATGATCTCAGGACTTTTCCACCCTCAACTATGATTCTATGGCAGCTGTGATACAGGGAGAGTCTCAGGGCTAGTTTTGAGAGGAGGCTCTTGCTGCCCTTCCTGTGGCAGATGTTGCTGTTTTGAGGGGAGAGTTTACAGCCTTCCTGTCTTTAATAGAATTGCTTTCTGCTTACCCCACCTGGCTGCTTTCCCAGCTTGAGGAGGAGCACGAGGGGAACTGGCTGATTTGGATGGCTTTGGTAGTCACCTCTGCAAGAACCTGCTCATCAGAGTGGACCAGCACAAAGCTGAGCCCACAGGATATGCAGAGCCATTGTCTGGCATAGGACTGGATGCTCTGGCAAGGCTCAGCTGATGCTTGTCCTGGGACCCAAATCAATCTTGGGTCAGTCTTTATACTTGGTATGTTTGCTGCTTCTGTGGCAATTCCTGAATTTGGGAATCTGCCTTCTTCCCCATGGTGGCTAAAGGCATCTTCTGCTGTGCTGGCAGCCTGGGGAGGTGAGAGGGGAGGAAGGGATTTGAGCCCGAAACCACAATGGGGACAAACATCTCTGTGGTGCCCCAGCCCTGCTGTGGCTGTTGGTTCTCAGTTCAGTCTCTCTAGGCCAAATTTCAGAGGAATAATGTAGGAACCCATCTTGGACACACAGCTGTGATGCGTTGAGACACAGGGTAGGGATGTGCAAGACAGAGTGTGCCTAGAAACTTCAGGAGCTGTTTTTGATGATAAATGCACATTTTACCTGGCTGGCTGGGCTGGCTAACCAGCTGTCTGCCTCGCTACAGAGGTTATTTCTTTTATTAATCAGTTAAAATGCCAGGGGACAAGACACTTGAGCTAGACTTGAAACACCCAGTAATATTCTGTCATCCACCTTTCTCAGTGAATTAAGTGGGGCTGTGCAGGTGTGTAATGAGAAACAGATTTCTGCCCGAGGTGAGCAGCGTTTGAAAGGCCAGAGGTGAAATCACATCTCTCTGCAGAGAAACGCCTTAAGATCCAGACACTTTGTGTTATTTTCTTAATCCCTTTCCATGCTGATTTGTTTTTCCTTGCAGCTGTTGAAGGTGTGCTGTGAGGTGAGGTTGGAGTGTTGGCAGTGCTGCAAGGCTGGGGGGGAGGGAGGCTGCAGAGACTGGTGCTCTTGCTGTGGAGGGATGAACTGGTGTCCCTGTCATCCTAAAAACTGCCCCATCCTCCTGAAATTTCCCTGTGCTTGTTCAGCAGAATAGTTTAATCCATGGCGCTTAATTAAATGAATGAGGCAAATTGCCTCATTAGGTTGCAGTATCAAGTTTGCATTATTTTCATGCTCAATTCCAGCGCTTTGGGGTCCCTGAGAGAATGGGATGACCCAAAACTACCGAATCTCCACAGTGGCCAACAAAATAAACAGGAAAAACAATCTTAAAGCCTAGTTCTCTTCTGGGAGTCAGTGGACGTGAGGCCAGTCTTGATGAGCCTGGAGTAAAACTTGATTTCTGCTAATTGCTTTTGCTGTAGAGCCTGTTTCTGGAGAGTTGGGAAGTGGGATGAGCATACTTGCCCTTGGTAACTATTGATCATTATGTCTAATACAGTGATTGGATTTTAGGGAGGGTAATTCAAGGTGGTTTGCCAGCCAACTGCAAGAGTGTGATGCAGAGGACGTTTGTTTTTGTAAGTGGGAGCAGATGCAGGACCCTTTAGGTTTGCATTCCCTGTCCCCTCTCAGGAGCCACTACTTTCAGTGTTTCCCTGCTATCCCCAGAAGCCCAGTCCTGTCCCCATTTCCTGGCACGAATTTCCAGTCCTCTGTCACTGTGTGGTACAGCTGCACTTCCATCCCAAGCTCCTCTTGAGAGTAAGATGGAGATCTATGAGCTTTGTATTTTCATCAGCAATTAGGTTTGAATCATAATTTTGTTAAGGGTCTAGTCAAATACAAATTAAATGACTCTTCACTCGTGTTTCAGCATGGAGAGGATTAAAAAAATACATGCAGTAAAAAGATTGCACTTTTGGGTGACATTGATATTTGGTGGTGTGAGTTTTGTGGTTTGGTTGTGGGTTTTTTTTTTTAACGTTTGCCTTAGATAAAATTAATCTTTCCTGACAGGGACTTGGATGTGTCCTGAGGTTGGTAGGGAAGCTCAAGCAAGCCCTGCTACAGTGTGCTTCATCTCAGGGCAGAGACCTTTTGGGGGCTGGATCAGCTGTGCTGGACATCTTTGTTCTTGGGGTGTTGATCAGGAATCATCCCTGATGCTGGAATACCTGGGAGTTGGAGCTTCTTGCAGTGTGCCAGGCCACTGTCCTCCTCTGCTGCTTAATTCCCCTGGTGTCTGGCAGACACAGTTCAACCTCTTGGCAGTTGTGATGTTGTGAAGGGCCTTTCTGCTCCTAATTTCCGGAGCTGAAAGAAAATATGGGTTTTATCAAGGGAAAACAGCTAAGAATAAAGCAATAACCCCCCAGATCTGCCCATCTTATTCTTCCCCATTCTGTTGCAGTTATCTTCTATAACATTGACATTCTTCCATGTGTTAAGAGAGGTGGGAGTTGATACCTACATCAAAGCTATTGTGCACATCTAGGGCTTGATTTTGTGATTTAACATCAAGGCTCCCATTGATACCACGTTATATTCACACCTCCTCTAAGGTTTGTCCAGGCACTGCTAAACAGTTTTGGTTTGGTTTGTGGGTTTTTTTTTTATCCTGCTTCAGAATCTCTTGAGATGAAGCAGACATAGATTTAATGTGTGTGTGCACAGACTTTAAGTTAGCAGTAATGGCCAGCTCATTAGGGATTCTCATTTTGAAGCATATTGACATCTCCCTAGAGATAATCCATCTCGGTCTGCAGTGCCTGGAGGTTTGATTAGGGCTCTTGAGACTGATGAGACACAGCAAACGTAATTGGCGTGATGACTTGGCTGCCCACTGCTCTGTTTTGCTCTTATTAAGGAGCCACGCAGACAGCTGACTCCCAGGATTGATGGGTGGAACACCCTACACCTGACTGAGCTGTCAGATGGCTTCATGCCTGGTGTTTCTTCTCCAAGGTGTCATTAGTTTGCTATCAAAATCCTATTTATTGATGATGTAGGCACTCATTTGCCATGACAACAGGGAGCAGGTGGTTTGTAGCCACTGCCTCCCCCAGGTGTATGGAAGATGAAGGCACCTTGGTGTATTTGGTACTGGTAATTATTCACAAGACTTCGGGATTTTTAACATGCCACTTGAAGGCTTTATAGCTACAGTGCTTGTAATTACTTCCATATGTCATGATAGTAGTTAAATATAATTCAGTATTATCAGAGCTGACTGAGTGGGTGGGTTGTTTGAGCAAGGTCTGTGTAGTAACTCTGATTTACCCTGCTCAGGTCCTCTGGCTTTTTATTTACTCTCTGCTTCTTGAAATTGAGTTCTGTTCCAAAAAGAAGGCTATAAAAAATGGCCTCATTACATACCCCTGTTTGCTGTGTCTCACTGACTTCCCGTTTGGATGTGCTGAGCTTTACAAAGGGGAAAAAAGGTGCTCTGTGTACGGCCGAGCTCGTGAGCTCCTTGCAAATAGGAACCACTTTTAGTCTTCCTTCCCAGTCTCCCTTCGTGCCTCCTGCATGTCAAGCAGAACCCTAAAACCTTGTGTTAGCCAGAGGTAGTACCCTCTTTTTGGCTGTTTGGGGTTGCAAGATCCAACTGAACCTGCAGCTGAAGGCTCATGTGTATTCTGGTGGGGCAGAAGAAGGCAGAAAGTGTTAGATGGATCCTGTGGGCTGTGCCAAGCAGCATGAAAAGCAGGGAAAACTTTCCTTGCCCCCTCCTTCGGTGATTGATGAGAGTTAAATACCTGCATTAAATACCTACCAGGAACAGGCTCTTGAATGAATAGATGCCTTTAAAAACACAAAGCCAAAAAAAGAGTCAATTTGGTCGTTTTTCAAGTTAGGACTGGTCTTGGAAGCTGCCTTCTCTCTCAACAGCATGTTGATGAGCTGTAAAAAATGCTTGGCTTGTCCATCCTCCTTGGTGGTGATCCCTGGTGCTGGATGTACCGCCAGGAACACGGGGTACCTTCCTGCTCCGTCCCTCCAGGGACAAACAGCTGGATTTTCAGCAGTGGCACTTGTGATGCTCAGCTGCTGTGGCTGGGTTTGAGCAGGGCTGGTGGGTGAGGGATTAGGGCTGCAGAAACTTAGGCTGGATTATGTGGGAGGGCTAAGCATCAGCACCTCAGCCATGCCTGGTGGGATGTGACCCACCACCCTGGTGTGGGTGTGGGAGCCCCTGGCCTGTGCTTTCTTCAGCTCACATGGAGCCAGAAGGGACCTGATTTTTGGCAGTGACAGAAATGTTTCTTCAGACTGACCTGAGGGCAAATTTTTGATCCATTTCTTTGTTTCCTCTTAAAGAGACAAACATTTTTTCCAGCATTTGAGCTTTTTCCCTTTTCCACTTGACTCCCCTCAAGCCTGTGTTTAGAAGTCTGTCAGATCTGCTCATCCCATAAATCCCAGCAGCCTGGGCTGGGGTTTTTTAGGGCAGAGCTGGGCTGGGAGCACCAGGATCCCACTGATTTAGGGTGCAGTGTGAATGAGGGGGTGGAGGGCTACTGCACATGCAAAGTGTTCATATTGAGGTGGAGAGGATTGGATAGTGGAGGCTGGTAGGTACAGTGAGCTTGGCAATACCTCTGGGAAGTGAAGATTGTAATTGTTTTTTAAAGCGTGGATACTTGGATCCACCTCCTCTGAGCTGCACAGTAGATTTTCTTTTTTCTTTTTTTTTCCCTGTCCCCTTCTCCAGATCCTTTGGACTCTCAGTGATCTTAAAATGGTCCTGTGGCTGCTCTTCCAGCAGCAGAGGAGCTTCCCAGAGCTCTGATCCACCCAAAGGCTTGCTAGGTGCCCATCAGGGTGACCTGCTGTCCTGTTAATGCGAGTCCATCTGTCTGCCCAGCTGTCTGTGCAGCATCTCAGCACCCCTGAGGCTCTTTGGTGAGCCCTGGCCCCAGGCAAAGCCTGGCCTTGTCCCTGCTGCCAGCCTGCAGTGAGTCACCCCAGTTTCCTGTCAGAATTAGCCCCAGGGCACAAATTTGGGCACAGGGTTACTTTTCCTGTGATACTTTACTGCAGCCACTTGGGTTCACCTGCCACCCCTGCCATGTGTCTTGCTTCTTCTAAGCTGCGTGCCCTCGATGCTTCCTTTATGGGAGAGGGAAGGCCCTTCTGTTTCAGGACAGCTATAAATCACAGTCTGCATGTGGCAGCATCAGATTCAGCATTAAGAAATTACTTTTCTCAGTGTTGTATCTCCTCTTCAAGAAAAAGCCTGGAAAAAGGTCTGTTTCTAATAAAACTGACTTTTCCTCCCCCCTTTATGTTTTCTTTGGGTGCAGCTCAGGGCTGTGCTTCATCCGATGATGCAACTCGGATGCAGCCACTCCTTGCTCTCCACCCTCTGTGATGGCTCCAAGCCTCCCATGTTTCCAGTGGATGGACATTCAGGGTTGGGCTCTCCCCCCTGACTGATGTTTGAGGTTGGGCAAACCAGCAGAGGACAGAGCTTTATGTATAACAACTCTGTGCTGCTCTCCAGGTGTCTCATACCTCGGGTTTATCGGGTGGCCTTGCAGCTGCTGAGCCCTGTGGCTGTGATCTGCTTGTTCTCAGTGCACAGGTGTTTTGTGCTGCTTTTGGGAGTGTTTGACTGGGATCCTGTTCTCAAACAGCTCAGTCCTGTTGAGTCCTGTCCCTGTTCACGATAAGATTTAGCTAAGATGCCCTAACCTAACAGGTTCTCCCAGGGATACATCTGTAGTGGGTGATTGGACCACATGAGTCCCTTCCTCCTAAGTCAGATGGTGTTTGTGCTCTAGCAAAAGGGTGAAGAGCTCCACTGTAGAAAGGATTAGGAAAAATATAGGTGCAGATGGATCAGGTTGTTAGACTGTGTGTAGGCTCAAAGCCTGGTTGTTTGGGAAAATAAAAATCATTTATCCTCAAGAGAAGTCACTGAAGAACAGTAGTTCGACCATCAAATTTCCCAGCTCTATCTTAACAAATCCTGCAGAACATGTTTTGGAACATCTCTAGTTCTGGAGCCCTTTTCTGAAGTCCCCAAACAGTTGTTTTACCCTGATGTGAAGGCTGCCAGCCCTTCCTGTCACAGGACAAAGGATGTGCCTCCTGTTGTCCCTCTTCCTCCCAAGAGGGGTTGCTTGGGCAGCAGGAGGTAATGTGAAACCTATTCTTGTTTCATAACCCATGGGCCTGCCCTGTCTGGACAGCGAGGATTCAGCTGAAGGTCCTCCTTGGAAGGCCACCAGCCTGAGTCATATCCTGACTCACTCTGCTCTTTCGGCTCCTCAGTGCTGGGATCCAGTGAACTTCCCTGTTAGGGGACTCCATAGCATTGCTTGTGGTACAGGCCTGGTGCTAAAATGCTGTGATCCTGCTTGACTTCCTGGGATTGGATTTCCCAGGCTTGCTGGATCTGGGGAGCATCTCCCACCCCTGCGCACTCTTGTTGGGAGCAACATTGCTCTGTGTTCTCTCCCAGACCATGCCCCAGCTGACCAGGTGGTGTTCCTGGTTTGGCACAGGGAGGTGGTACCTACTGCCTTTGGATGTGATGCAAGTGATGAAGTTGGGAGGGCTTTGTGCCTCTCTGAGATGGCCAGTCCTCTGTTTGGCAGGAGCTTCATGCCATGCCCCAGCTCCACTGGGGACCAGGGAGCAGCTGCTTGTGCCTGCCCTGCTGGGACCTTGGTTTGGCTCCCAAACCATCAGGGTTTGGTAAATGGGGAGAGGGAGAAGGTTCAAAGGTTCCCATTTGCTCTTTGTCTTCCAGCATATGCCTTAATGCTGATGGAGGGGGGAGTAAATTGGCCCTTTTGTAGCATTCATATCTTTTGTTGTGTTTTATAGTGGTTTTACAGCTAAATGGAACATCTGGTATTTGAAGGGGGCCAAGGAGGGAACAGAGGAGGCTTGTGGATGATGAAGGGGAGGAGCAGGAGAAGTGATTTGTGTTTACTGCTGCAAACACAGAATTATCTGTGAAATCCGCTGAACTTCTGGGCATGACGAGAGTATTCAGTGCATGGAAAACAAATGTTACGCCCAAGCTGGCATTGCCTGCGCTGTGTGGCAAAGCTTTGGCTGCACAGATCCTGCGGATGGGGCGCACTTCTCCATCTCCATCCCTGTGGGAAAGCCCTGAAGCAGTGCCTTGCACTGGACTCAGCACCATGTCCTTGCTGAGCCCCTGCACTTCTCTGAAGGGAGATGTGCTGTATCCACTGGTTTTGCTTTCTAGGATGAGCTGTTTGGCTCCTTTGGGTTTATCAGGTACTTGGAATGCTCACAGCTGGGCTCAAAGCATTCAAGTTCATGGGAGGATACAGATTTTTCCCTAAAGCAGAGCCTTGTTTCAAAGAGGTTGGGCTTGTCTCTGTGGCAGAAGCAAGAATAGGAGATATGTGGTAATATAAATGTGTTATAAATAAGTAAAAATATGGGATAGAGATAGATGTATAAAATACATAAATATATTTATATATAAATAAAATTGTTTCTTTTAGAGGTGGAGTATGTTAAACTCTGGAAATCCCAGGCTGAGTGGCATGTCCCCAGGACAGGAAATGTGTACAGCCTTGTGTGCATGTTGAGACCCTCTGTGTTATGGAAAGCTCTTTCTCACGTGAGTGATCTTCCAAGAAAGTCGCCTTGGAGAGGGGAGGAGACAAAAAAAGAGAAGTCTGTGGGAGAATTGTGGCTTTAAACTGAATATAAAACAGAAACTTTCCTAGTAAACCCGGTATGATACTCTGAAGAGTTTATTATTTTTTTTCCCTTTTATACCTTTTGCTGCTGCTGCTGCAGAGTTTGGGGCTGTTTTCTGGGAATTGCTGCTGGAGCAGCAGCTGTTCAGCACAGCGTGGCTCCGGGTGGGCAAACTGTCCCTGGGCCTTCCCTCAGTGCCCCTCTGTAACAGATGCTTGATCTGCACGATGCAAATGACTTTGTAATGGTGATCTGGCACCAAACTAACTGGTGCTGGGCAGAGCCTGCAGGGTCCCAAACAGGATGGCCGTGGTGATGGCAGATCTCTGGTTTTTGGGGACTGTGTTATTGCGGTGCTGGTGGCACCCTGCAGCTTCCAGCTCTCAGGGGGTGCTTGCAGGACCAGCCCCTGGGGAGATGTGCAATCCTGTAGGTGGATGTGAGGGTTTAAAAACAGAATTATCAGTTTTCAGACAACAAAACAAACCTAAGAACTTCATTGCCAGGAGCTCAGGAGCATGGAGCCACCCAGCACAGCAGCAGCCATGCCAGGAGGAAGGCTGGGCATGCAGCCTGCCTGCCCAGCTCCAGGCTCCCTCCACAAGGCTGGATTTTTTCAGTGGGAAGTTGTAGGACATGAAATGTGAGTGTTGCTCTGAGGTTTGCTGACCTGCCTGGACTGTGCTGGACTGGTCTGTGTTGGGAGCTGATATTCCCAGGGAGGCAGACCATGATTCATGGAGCATCTTGCTGTATAGGTCATCTTTTGTTTGTGAAACCAACTGGAGATGATGTTAATTGAGCACAAATATTTTTACATAGAACTGAAATAATTAAAAATGAAAATAAATCTGGGATCTTGCCAGATGTGAATCATTCTCCCCTCTGGGCTTTCAGGTTCCAGTGCTGAGGGCAGGATGCTGGATAGCATCACAGATTTGGTACCTAACTTTGGCCCTTTCTCATGCATCAGTTGAGTTTTGGTTTCTCTGGGGGTTGAGATGTTCACACTGATAGAGAGTGAGGGCATTTCCAAGGGACTTCTCAGCTTTAATTGATGCCACTCCCACCAGCTCTGGCCACTTTCTGCATGATGCAATCAGTGTCTCAGTGGTGAGAACTTTGTCTGAGACACAGCAAACTTGGTCAGGTGTCCTGAGCTGTGGGCAGCAAAACCTGTTCCTTGGGACACGATGGGTGGCTGTGTCTGGGGAGGAGGGGAGTGATACTTCCCTGATACCACAGCCCTGGCTGGGAACGATGAGTGGGGCTGGCCAGACCTTTTGCTGGAAGGTTTTACAGCCTCAGCATGTTCAAGTGCATGTCGCCAAGCTTTACCCACACGGAAAACACCTAAACATGTTTTTTTCCTTAGAGGTGACAAAGGTTAGGAGTGAATTTCCCTTGTGTTGACAGCTCTGCTATCTTGGAAAGGGTAATGAGGGAGCTTTAATGAAGCTACAGTATCTGTCTGAGAGTCAGGTTTTAGCCAGGTTGTTGCATGAAGCATTTCTAATTAGGAGAGATTTAATTCCAGATTTTTGTCATCCCCCCCCTTCCCTCTTAATTATATTTGCTAACATGTTTAACAGCTTTCCCTTCAGAAAAGAACAATTTATTCAAAGGTCATAAATAGATTCTGGCATTAATTACTCCAGGAGTCACACTGGGCTGCTCTGGAGAAAGCAATTCCATGGGGAATGGTAAGCATTTCACAGTTGGATTTATCTGTGGTTGAAATGACTTTGTTTGCACACACCCCAACAAAGACACCCCCTAAAAAGTAAGGTTAATGCATCCATGCTTGTGCCCAGTTGAAAGCCCATAGCTAATTTCCCTGAGTTTTTGGAACAAGCCTGTAAATCACATCATCTCCCTTGATCACTCCATCTTTGTTTTGTAAGATTTGGGGCTATTTTTGTCAATTAGTTTTGGATCCCATGGCTGCTCTGGATGCTGTGCAGGAGCAGGGAGAGCAAAGCCTGGCCACTTTGCTGGATGTGCTGCTGTCAGGGACCACTGGCCACCGTGGCAGAAGGACAGGGCTGAGCTGTTCCCCCTGGTGCTGAACACCCCCCAGACCTTATCCGGGCGCCCAGATTAGGTTAATAGTTTTTGTAACCTCCGGATTTTGGAGCGGCTGTAACATCTGTTCCAAGTGATAATAAAGCAGTGCTGAGGGGGAATTAGCATACAGCTGCTGTGGTGGGTGAGAGCCTCTATAGAAAAATAAATGAATTTATTGATGGAAGATGAAGCCTCATTGCATTTTCATAGTTCCTGGTAATTCTGGCAGTGTGGGCAAAATCTGTTGCTTTGCAATGGGGAAGGACAGGGCTTTGATGTGGGACTTGAGTGTCCTTTGTTCTATCATTTCAGCCCTCACCCACAGCCAAGAGTACTTTTGCTGGCTTTAGGTTATTTTTGAATGTTTCTCTGGTGTGGTTAAATCTGCCAAATGAGCCCCATTCCTGGGTGGATCTGGGATGGCTGTGTGTGGGTGAATATTGAATACCTCTGGAAGTAGCTCTGCTTTCCTGGAGACCTGATCTGGTGCGTGGCATCCCTGCACATCCTGGGGGGATTAGAACTAGATGATATTTAAGGTGCTTTCTGTCCCAAATCATTCTGTGATTCCTAGAGATAAAAGAGGAGCAGTGGTGAATGCTCAGGGTGGAGCTGGGAGGGGGAGAGCACCCCAGGGAGGGGATCCCTGGAGAGACCAGTACTCAAACTGGCCAGGGTGCCTCATCCCAACCTGAGGAGCATCTGTGGGATGTTCATAAAGGTCTTTTTTATTGCAACTTGGCTCTCACTGGGTTCATGGGGAGATGCTGGTTTGTGTTGGCACTACCACGGTGTGTTCACCTGTGCTGATCCCTCTCCATCCCTTGTCAGCTCCAGGGATCAGGTTCCTACTCACCCTCTGCCTCTTCTGGGCAGGTGTCTAACCTGCAACTCTGTCATCAGCAGTGGGGTCAGCTATTTCTATGACTCTTGTTCCCTGGTGTTTTTATTGGAGTCCTGTGATGTGACAGTTTAATTTTTCCTTAAGGGAAGACAGACAAACAGCCGTGGAAGCCGTTGCTTTCCTTACATTGGGGAAATACATAAGAACGTGATTGAAGTGTTCTCTGAAGCCTCATAGACTTGAAAGCGAATTTAAAATACCCAGGTTTTAAAATTTATAAAGCAGAATGATTACTGATGAGCGAGGAGGTGATATTCTGAATTTCCCTCCTTGTCAAATAGTAAAAAAATAAATCCTAAACCAACCCACGTTCAGCTTTGGGTTCCCCCAGCAAGAACTGACTAAGTGAATAGTATTATCTGTTATATGCCTGGAGAAAAATTATCTTAAGCAACGTTAACATCTGACTTATCTGGATATGAATGAAAGGAGTGGGAGTAAAACATCAAGAAGTGTAAAGCAGTCTCATAATTCCACAGGAGCAGAGATGGGGCTGTGTGTTTGAATGGATGTTCAACCACCTGAGCCAGGACAGAGGGAAGGACCAATCCCCTGTAGCCACCAAGTTTCTCATGGGCTGATCCTGGGGATGACAGAAAAGTGTGTTTCTCTGAGCACTGCTCTTGTGTGGATATGGAAGTGCTCAAAGCCCCTTTCTGACTGTTTTGAGGTTTTTTTCCCCGTGATTTGGGGGTTTTTTTGAGAGACATCTCTTCAAATAAGAGTGTCATGGTGTGAAGATCCTGTATAATACAGACAAGGCATCAGGCAGTGTTATCACTGCATAGAAACCCGTTATTCAGCCGAGCAGGGCTGTCATTACCTGGCTCTGGTGGTGCTGAGGCAGGAGGAGCTGCTCTGACAGAGCACTGAGAAACCTGCAGACAAAAAGGGGGTATTTAACTTGTCTGTGTGCTCGAGGTAGCTTAACAACTGCTTGGTTTTGTCTTTGTCACATTAGCAACCAGGCTTTGTCATGCATTTGAGTGCTGCAGAATCAACGCAGAACTTCTCCTCCCTCCACCCACTTAGTGTTTTACTCGAAAATTGGGAAAAAAAGCCTTTTGGCACAGACTGACCATCCCACCCTGGAGCAGCGCAACACTTGCTGGCTCGTTTATTTCTCTGAGGTTTGACATTTTTGGTGTTCATTAGTCTTAAAACATGCTCCAGTTTCCCAGCTCCCACCCCTCTCTCCTTGGCTCTGCCATCCTCCCCCTGAGCTCCATGAAATCCCAGGAAAACGGAGCTGATGTGCAGCCCGGGGTTCATGTCACTGCTGCAGCTCCAGACACTCTCCCTGGGTGTTTTGGCATCATTATTCCTGCTGTTCTTTGGGAAAAACTCTTGCAGAACTTTTCTGTGGGTGGCTTAAAGAAATTTAAAAAGCCAAACAACTGTTGGATTTTTACAATTCTGTGGGTTTAAGGCAACTGTTAAAAAAGAGACAGCAGTAGGTTACTGCTGTGGGCTGCTCCCAGACCCTGGTCCTGCAGGAATCTCCTTTAGCAGTTGACATAAATACTCAAAAAAGCCCCTCAAACAGTTGGATGTTATTACTTGCATTATTTCTTGGGTTATTTTTGCAGTACTCATGAATTCCCAGGTTCAAACTCCAATTGGTACCAGGCCCTTTGCAAACAGAACCCCTAATCCTGGGCAAAGTTTATCCAGATAATTTTGGAATACAGAGCACTGAGATCTCATTCTGCCCTAATCCTGGGCAAAGGTTATCCAGGTAATCTGGGAATACAGAGTGCCAAGATCTCGTTCTGCCTGAGAACAACCACAGGGTTCTCAGCTGGGGAGGAGGTTCTGAGAATGGATTTCTCAACCCTCCAAAGAGTTTATGAGCATATTTGGGGCTGGTTTGGTCTGTGGGGAGCACTGAGCTGATGTGAGACCTTAGAGCTTCTCATGGAGGAAATAGTCTTGTGAAAGAGCGAAATGGTACAAGGCTAACCCAGTAATTTACAGGTGCTGTGTGACTGTCCCTCCTGTTCAGGTGTTGGGGATGCTGAGCAAAGGGAGCACTGCTGTTTTCCCAGGAACCTGGGCTGTCCATGGCTAAACAGGAGCAGTGCCGTTCTCAGTTCTCACATTGTTGTATCTTTGTGGTGTGGGCTGTGGGAGATGGGGAAGGAGGATGCAATCCTGGTTATTGTGTAACCATGAAACCCTTCTCTGTGCATACAGATGTGTGGTTGACCAGACTCTGTCTGGGTACGAAACAGCTGAGAGCTCATTCCATGTGCTGTGGAGGAGAGACAAAAGTTCAAAAGTTGAGTGTCTGAGTTAGACCAGAAGTTTGATACTGGGGGAGAGCTGAGATGGCTGGAAACAAAAACTGGAGATCCGGTTGCTTTTCAGATTGTTGCATCACTTTTATTTGATGTTTCTTGGATTATTCAAAGCAATGTGAAGAAATTTCCTTGGGATTGAAAGAGTTTGTGTTTGGAGGAGGACTAAAACCTCAAATTAAATCACTTTGATCCCCTCTGCCAGGCTGGGGAATGACGCATCAGTGTGTGCAGGGCCAGGACTCCAAGGGGCTCAGCTGGCCATGGGCTCTCAGTCTGTGCCCCTTAACACACACTTAGTGATTTGGGGTCAGAGCGTGTGGATGTCTGGGCAGAGCCACTGTGGGCTGCCTTGATGTGTTCTACCTGTCCATTTTGGTTACAAACCCAAATGTGGAGAGGCTTTGTTCCCTGGAAGGCTCCATTAATCATCCAGCAGCAAGGGAGGCTGTGCAATGCCTTGGCTTCCTTACCCTCTCCTGGGATGTGAACCCTTTGCCAGATGTCCATCAGACAGATGTTGGTCACTCCTCAAGTCCTGGCCAGGGAATGCTCTTCGTGGTGGAGTGAGCTCCAGGAAAAGTCTGTCTGCTTCTTGAGTGCAACCAGAAGTGATGGGTCATAATGACTTTACATGACATGTTATTTTTGCTCCTCTCCCTGAGGCACTCAGCGGCTGGAAAGCCTTTCCCCATGGAGCTGGAGGAAGCACTGCTTTGCATAAGAGCTTTTTGCATTGAAAGCTACACCTTAGGAAAGATGTTTTATTTCCCTTGGTGTTTATGGCTCTGTAAAATACTGTGGAGCCTTCATTTTTTTTTTCTTTGCATAGTCTTGATTGCATTATGCAGAGGAGCAATTTATTCCTAACAGCTCAGCCTAATACGTGCCACAGCCATTTTCACAGGAGCCAGACCTGTCTTAATGTTTGCTGTATGACTATTTAAATGTATCATGCTGGCTCCTAAGCCAATGTTTTTAATAACTTCTGCTTGGGGCTGCACAGAACTGAGTATACATCAGGCTGACAAAAATCTGTGCGCTTGTCCTTGCACCTTAATTCTGTGCCTAAAAATTCTGTGTGCATTCTGCACTGTGTATGTGTTGGTGGAGGCAGTTGCTAAGGGAAGGATTAATTCAAAGCAGAAGGAAGTTACAAATGCAGCTGTAGTAGCAAAAATTAACTTGAATTGGGTGGTACTTAGGAAATTGGAACAGGGACGCTGGCAAAAGGGGAAATGAAGAGTCTGTGTTTAACTGCATGTTGACACTGTCTTAACTGTGACAATAAAGTAACTTTAATTCATGGGTCAGTGAGCTTTTTTAGGGCTGCTGCCTGTTTAGACTTATCGATCCTCTCCCATTAAACTCCGAGTATTGTCCTTTCATGTCCAGACAGTTTTCAGCCCACCAAAGCAAACTGGGTGGCTTTGGAAGGAGGTGGAGTTGAGCAGCTGAGATGGGGAAGGAATTGGATGCTTCTGCTAGTTCCCCTCCTCACCCCTCTGGCTGAAATGCAGCATTAATAGTCCAGCCCAACATGTCCCTGGGGCCTTATCTCCACCCTCAAATTGTACCAAATTAATTAGACTGGCACAGCAAAAACAAGGCAACCTTCCCTAATGCTCCCTGCTCTGCGAATGCAATTACACTGTTACACAGGGTTTATTTTAGATACTCCAATTAGGAATATTCTGTCTGGTGTAACTGCTCCTGTCTGGCTGGTAAATGCGTCGTTAAGTCGTGTTTCATAGAATTACAAACTGGTTTGAGTTGGAAGGCACCTTAAAGACCATCTTGTTTTGACCCCCTGCCATGGACAGGGACACCTTCCACTACACCAGGTGGCTCCAGGGGAAATGCATGTCCTGGGGAAATATCTGTGTTTGACTATACCCAAGTCATTGCAGGGATGGAGAGAGGCAGAGCCAGCTCCCAGAAATAACTGGATTTTCCCATCTTCTCACAGTAAGACATACCAATTGAGTTTTCTTGCTTAAGTGAGTGTAAATCAAGGGTAGCTGCAGAATCACAGGAGTGTTGGTGATTGTGATTAATCCATACGCTAAATGTGCCACACCAGAATTTAATAGAACATTCTTTAAAAACTATAAAAACTCCCCACAAAATGTTCTGCCATATTTTTGGTAGACTAAGATATATCCCTGCTTGTGTGTGCTTAGTCTGTATTAGTCTGGCTCCGAAAGGAGGACTTACCTTAAAAAAAAAATCTGAAGCCAGATCTGGAAACTGTTCAGTCAAAGCATTCAGGAGATTTTGGGAGTATTTCTAACCCCCTTTAGCCTCAGGTGCCAGTTTTGGGTGCACCTCTGATGTATTACTGTAATAGATGAGTGTTATGAGCTGCCAAGAGTGGGATGTGGGTGTTAGATTAGAGGGTCCTGTTATCTCGTTATACTCCCCAAGTATTAATTTATATAACTATCCAGAGCCTCATTTCCCGTAATCACTGGGATCTGTTCTCAGTGGTGGTTTTTATGAGCTGGGGGTCTGACCTTTTTAAGCAGCTTTACAAATTAAGTAGCCAGTAGATTAATTTGCTGTAGCCTGTTTTCATCATGCAGAAGGGGAACTGTCCTGCATTGCTGTGGCAGTAAATTTTGCCTCTGGAACTTGGGAAGGAAGGGAAAAATGTTCCAGATTTGGTAAAATAGACACATTCTCAGAGATTTAAATAAACTGCATCAGAAATGAAGCTCCCATTGGTTTAATTCAGTGTAAGGATCTCCCTGAAGTGGAGGTCAGGGAGGAGGTTGTGCCCAAGTCCAGAGAGGTTTGGAGGCTGTGGCCAAAATTTGATTTTTGAAACTTCAGGCACTGCAGAAAGATCTTTAATTCATCAGTACAACAAATCTTTTAATGCTTTAGCAAACTTTACAGACCAGAGTTAATTTTGGCTGGAGTCTCTCATTAAACTCTACTTTGCAAAAATAGCTTGAAATGGGAAGTAATTTCCTTTTTGTTTCATATTTTCTTCCTGTGGTGTGAATTGGGATAATTAAGCTGTGTTGGGCACGTGTGAGGCACCTTGTGTAGAACTACTTGTGGAGCTGGTTAGGACAGCTCTGCCTCTGCTGTGGCTCAAAGCATCCTTCCCAGAATTAGGGTTTCCTTTAAAGTACAATTCCAGGACCAAGGAGCGATGGCTCTTCTGCTTTTCACCTGGCTTTCTTTACAATGTTAGAGTGATTGGAATGATGCTTGATATTCTTTAGTAAGGAATTCCACCTCTCTATTCTCTCCACAAGGGCTAAAAATGCTTAATTGAAATCTCACAGATAAAATACAGGCTCTAATTTTAAAAAACCCCAAACAACCAAGATCACAGTAATGCCAGTGGCCTCCTCATTCTTCCCCTGATTGAAGTTTGTTCTGATTTTTATCTCATGCGTACATTAAATATGATGGTTAACCTTCAGATTTCCTGTCTTGGCCCCCCAAGCTTTGAGATACTTACAGTTACTCTTCAGTTAATTAATTTCCTTGCAGTGTTGAAAGGGAGAGGAACTGATACCCTGAATGCAAATCACCAAAGGCAGCATGAGTGCTTTAGGTAGTAAGAAAAACGTTTGTTAATGTCTTTGTTCGTGGATGGGTTTTCCTTTCCTCATACACAGAAATGGATTTGGGGTTGATATGAGAATGCCAGGCTGGATTTTGGGATGTGCTCTGAAACTTACTGAAGTCTGTTAAATATGCCTGGGAGGGCCTGAGTACCCAGTTGTGGGTTTATCATTTGAAAGAGTTTGTTTTCCCGGGGGGAAAGTGTAACCAGGGGGGATTCATCCCAGCTGGTCTCTCTCCATCCGCTCTTCCCCTTTACATTTCAAAATAGGTGATGTGTTGGCTGTTTTCTCCTGGGCACGGCTGATGGATAGTTAATGTGGGAGAGCAGGGGCTCAGCCAGACCCATGGTGTGTCCCAGCCATGGCTCCAGCCTCATCTGGCTGTCCCCTTGCTTCTTTATAGCAACATCTGTCTGTCTGCCCTTGGTCCTGGATGTGCAACACAAGGACCAAAGCAGTTAAGCTATAAAACTTTTTATTTTTCCTTCCATTAAGACCTTTTTCAATAACCCCCAACAATTTTCTGTGCCTTGCACCATTCTAGGTAGGCTGTCACCCTGCAGGCATTGGTGCTCCCCACTCCTGCTGCTCACTTTCAGGTTCATTTTCTGCAGAATAAATCTGGAACTGGAAAACTTGATGAGCCTTAGTTAAACTCCTGGCAAAAACAAAAACCTTTTCTGTTCTCCAGCTCACACTGTTCACAGCATTGGCTCTTCCCAATACTGAAATGCAACAAAACATTTATTATTTAAAGCTGAGGAGAGGAAGCTCTGAGCAACTCCGAGGGCCTCAGGGCTGCCTGTCCCTCCTCAGTCCCCAGGCACAGGCAGCCTCCAGATGCTGGCACAGGTGCCCCAGGCCCCTTCTCCCAGCCCTGCCAGCCTCTGGTTCAGCTCCTGCTGCTGCCCAAAGCAATATGCTGCTCTCTCCCCAAGTAAGGTCTGGCTTGTAGGTCCTGTAACATGTGAGAGCTTTTCCTTAGAAAATCCTCTTGGATAAGAGGGTTTGTGGGGCAGGTCTGTCTTATGCCTGCTCTTCCCACCTCCCCGTCTGGGACCTTGTGCCTGGAGGAGCAGTGCATGGGCTGGTTGGCACAGGAGCACCCCACAATCCCATTTCTGCTTCTTTTGGGGGTGAAGAAGGTGCTGAGCTGCTCCAAGACAGCCCCATCTCTGCCACAAGGAGCTGATGCAGTGCTGCCATGAGCATCCAGAGACCTATTAAAAAGCACATTGTGGGCTTAATCTTGTAAAAATGCAGCTTGATTTCCTGTGCGGGTCTGCATCAGTTATCCAGAACGTGAGGAATAGTGTTCTGGCTTAATTTCTCCTTTAGGAAGGAGCTGGGGGGTGTCTTTCAGCCTCATTACCTGGCATCATTAAGAGAACATTCTGAGTGTTTGTTTTCTGCTTTTAAAAACACCATCCTAGCCCGTGGTATAACACTTAGGGGCTGTTTTTCACCAAACTCACTGGCCTGGTTTTTAGCAAGGCTCTCTGGGCAGCAGTCCAGCAGGGTGTAACACAGCCTGGGTGTAGCAGTGTCAGGGTGTCTGTCAGTGAGTAGGTTATTTCCATCCTTTGGGATGAGGAATTCTTCTGTCGCATCACCTTTGGGTCCTGTGCCGATCTGGAAGCTGAACTACCATCTCCAGAACTTGTCTGCAAGACAGGACTCTGCAAATCTCCAAACAACACAAGTCTGCATTTTCTCCAAGCTGCTGTTTCCTCCATCACCAATTTAAAAGGTAAAAGCTGCAACAAACACAGCATTATAAATATTTTTCATGGCTGAGTGTTTGCTTTTCAGCAGTGGTTTCCCTCTGTGTGATGCGCTGCTTGGGCTCGGTGGGATGAATGTGTTGGGAGTTTCTTTTGTTCAACATTTCTGCCTCCTGGCAGGTAACCTGGCACGTCTTGCAGTGAGGAAAACAACACATTTAGTTGTAATTTCGGAGGCTTTCTGAAAGTGAGTGAGTCTAATTGGAAGCGAGTCACCCAACATCATGACTGTGTGTAGAAAAATTGTGTCTACCCGTGATGGATGAATAATGCAATGGCATCCATACAAGCTCTTCCCAGAAAAGTCTTTTGGCTGTTGGAAGATTGCATGCTGGTGGTTTGATGGCAGAACTTATGAAATAAGATTTCTTGGGGTGTTTTAAGAAAGAAGAGCTTCTGGTGTCTATAGCAAGACTGGTGTGTGCACTGAAATGAGGGTGTGCCTCTGTGTAATGGTGGCAGCTGTGGCACCATCACCTCAGGGATGATCTGGAGATCACAGAATCACAGACTAGTTTGGTTTGGAAAGGACCTTAAAGACCATCTCATTCCAACCCCCTGCCATGGGCAGGGACAGCTTCCACTTAGACCTGGTTGCTCCAAGCCACATCTAACCTGGCCTTGAACACTTCCAGGTATCAGTGAGTACTTCAAAAATCAATATAAAGGCCTTTAATTCAACATACATGTTTGGTTATTATTTAGTAACAGCCCATTTTGACAGTTTTGCATAAATGGCATTGGAGTTGGCTATAACAGGCACCTATCCTGTGGTTCACTTCTGTCTCCACAGTCTCAGAGCTTGTCTCTCCATCATTTACATAGGGCAGCTTGATTTTAGAGACAAGAATCAGTTATGTGAATTCCTTGTATTAGCCCAGGCTTGCTGGCTGCTGCCTGGAGCATCCTTTCTGGGGCCTGGACCAAATTATTTGACGTGACAAGGCTTGATTTGCTGACTTGGCTGCTGTTGACTCATCTCAGAGATGTGCTGTAGCTGTTCTCACTGCTATCCTGTCAAAAGTTCCTCGTGGTCTGATTCCCTGCACCAGCCTGAGGGGCAGAGGAACAATGACTGCTTGGAAAGTTCTCTGGAAGCGTGTCATTGCAGTGTAACTCTATCTAGGGTTACACAATTACTCATGTTCCTTAACAGCAGCTGAGTGGTCTGTTATAATTTGATTGTCATGGTTCAGATCAAGTCTCGTCTTAAAGCTTTGGGTTGGCTAAAATGTTTTGAATTTTCTTTGCCTAAAACTCAGTGTGTGGGAAGATATCTCATTTCTTGACCAGCTCGAATCATAATTTTTTTCACATATCTTTTATCTATAGTCTTTTTTTCTGTGTGATGAAGTTGGAGCTATGGTGAGGCAAACGTGAGTTTACGACTTCATGTCAATCGTATGAGCCAAGACGTCTCGTTTTTATTTATTTTCTTTTTTCTTTTTTTTTCTTTTTTCCCCTTTCTTAACTGAGTTTTCCTGATTGAGCTGTGTGTCTTCCAGCAAGAGAAAAAGGCAGGATTTAAGGAGTGTGGAAGGGGACTCTCAGTATGCCAGACATGGGCAGATTGAGCAATCCTTCCAAGCTCTCCTGCTCCCAAGCTCTCTATAGTCTCAGATCTAGTTCTTCACTAAAGCCTAGCCTAGATGTGGCTGGTTTCTGGTAGGTATGTGGAGACACCCCAGATCTGGGAAGCAGGAGTCTGAGCTTCCTGGATGCTGTGGGAAGGTCCAAAAGAACCACCTTTAATGTATTTGCTGTGGTACTGGTGAACCTTGAAAGGTCCAGCTGTGTTTCTCCTCTAAGGTGGTGATCCTTGGTGGTCTTCCCACACTCAGCCATAGCTCAGGATGGAAACATCCTCTGCTCCCTGCCCTGCTGTCCCCCAGGAGCTGGTGCAAGGCTGTGCCCACCTGATCTTGCAAGAAGTTCTTGTTGTTCCTGGGAGTGGCTTTGCAGGTCTTTTTCATAGGGATATCCCGAAAGATAAATCTGATGTACAATCAGCAGCCCAATGTGATGGAGGGGTTTTACTGGGGTTTCTAAAACCTCATTGGGAAGATTTTTGGTCACACAAACCTCAGACCTATGGCTGGGGTTTTTGGTCTCAGACCTATGGCTGGGGTTTGGGCCGGTGCTGAACCTGGTGGACCCACTGGATTTTGGGTGGTTGGGCTGTCCAGACCAGCCTTAGGTCTGGAAGCAAGGAATTTCAAACACTGTAAGCATCATGGATAAAACACCCCAAGGCATTGCAATTAAATCCCTTACCTTAATGATTCCAGCGTTCTCAGCAGAGCCCTGTACTTGCAGCCCTCGGAGGGCTCCACAAAGGAGGGAAATACTGTCATTGGCGGCAGCTCCACAGTTTTCTTTGGGAAGTTGCAGCTTCCTTCCGCTCATTTAAAGCCCGTGTGTGCTGCTCGGTGACCCTCTGATGGTGGGATGGACAGACGGACGGAGCCGGGCGCTCCTCTGGGTCTGCTGGTTCCTTGCAGGGCTCCCACGAGCCTCTCCTGCCACCAGGGAGGGCTCAGATGTGGTTTTGAGCTTCGAGGAGGTCATTGCTGCTGTTGGGAGTTTGCCTCCAAGGACACAAACATCTCGGCTTGCCTGTGACATCTTTTCCCTCCTCCAGACTGGGGGATGTTACTGGATCCTTGTCCCCTCCTCCAACCCTGCGTTATCTTGGACTCATCAGCTGCCTGATGGAGGTTTTAGCCACACTTCTGGAATTCTTTTTTCCTAGTTTTTTTCTTTCTGTGAGGAACCATGTGTAGTGAAGGAAACAAGCCTGGCAATGAATGGTGATGAGTAGAGGTGTGAGGATGAGCTGGATCAAAGTGGGGCTTGGCAGCCTGTCCCAGTGTGCTGGTCTGCTGCCGGACAGCCTCCTGGATCTGGAGTGTGCTTCTCTTGGGCAAGGTAGAAGCTTCTGGTGAGCTTGTGTGGAAGGTTTGCAGCCCCTCTGAGTTCTGGCTGATGCTTCTCACTGGGAAGGACCTTTGCCTGCTGTAGGTCTGTTTTCCCCCAGTCCACCCAGTGACTAGCAATGGGTGTTTGCTAAAATACATGGTTGCTTTCCCTCAAGTACTCTCCTAGTGCTAAATCTTGCTTGTGGGTGGATGTGAGAAGGAGAAGCTGTGGAGAGGTCAGCCCTCATCAGTGTTTCAGGCTCATTAATCAGCCTTGCTAAGTGGAATTTGCCCAGCCTGCGAGCGCTCCAGTGATAGGAATGTCTTTGAAAGGGGGGGAAATAATAGTGCTAAACTGTTTGAGAAATAATTTCATTCTCCACTTCTCAATAGATAAATCTGCTGTCCAACAACCTGAAATTTAATCTGTCCATCTGAAGTAATTGATGAGCTGTGACTTGAATCCAAATGTGAATGAGAAGGGGAATTTTTTGCAGAGATGTTTTGCGCTGTCTCTGCGGCTGCTCATCTGCACTAGAGACAATGGGGCGAAGCTGTGGAGGAACAAAGCCAGAAGGAACAAAGCCATGGGAAATTTGGTGCTGCTGATGGGAGTAATACAAGCTCCACTTGTGCTTTTGATTCATTACTGTTCCTGAAATCATCCTAGTAACACCTTTCTATGGAGGTGAGCTGGATGAGGCAGAGCCGTTTGGAGAGATTAGATAAAGCTTGTGATTTGCCCAGTTTTAGATCACAGAATCAAAGAATGGTTTGGCTTGGAGGGGACCTTAGAGACCATCTAGTTCCAACCTCCTGCCATGCAGAGTTGTTGGCTGCAGGCCTGCATTTCCTGCTGGTTACTGGGATGTTCTTGGACCTTCTTTCCACTCTTGATGTTGGAGCAAGGCAAGGGAGTTTGGATGCCCCTTTGCAATGTCAGAGTAGCACAGAGGAACTTGACATGTCTTGGGGGTGCATCCTTCAGCTTTCTGTGGAGGTTTGCACCATGGGATACCGATTTCCCCACTGATCCTTGTAAACAATGTGTTTTCTCAACGAGAGACCCTCCCTTCCCCGTTGGCAGAGCCTGTGGTAAGCAGGTGCTCACAGCTCCCTGTTGAGGACTCATTTTTCGTGTGGTGCTTTCGAGCGGTGCTGCAGTGAGATAAGAGGAAATCTGACATCACGGTCAGGAAGCACTAAAGAAAGTTACTGTCGTCATTGGGCAGTGGGTTATCTCAAAAGGCAAAGTTGCAGCATTCCTTTCATGCTGCAGGACCAGTTTCAATCCCACAGCTCTGGCCACAGTGCAGTGCATGGCCCTGTGCCCAGATGCCCTGTTTGTCATTACCTGCAGCCCTGCTCCCTCCCACAGCTCTAACCCTGGCCCCCCACAGCTGCTCCCTCTACAAAAGGCCCTTTCCAAAAAGCTGTGATCTGCTGCATGATCCTGCCCTGCAAGACAAAATCATCCTCCCAGTTTCTTTCCTTTTCCTTTGTTTTATCATATTATTAAATGTCTCTTTGGAGACTCCCAAGTCTTGAACCTCCCTCCTTTCTGCCATCCCAGCTGCAGGGAGCAGCGACTGCTCACATGAACATCCTCCAGATCCCACATGGGATCCCAGTTTGGTTGTTGAGCAAATGCTGCTGCATTCTACAGCTCTTTGTCTGTCTCTTTGTCATCAACAGGCTGCTCAGGAAGGTGGAGTCACCATCCCTGGTGGGATTTAATGTAGTGTAGAAATGGCACTTAGGGACGTAGTTTAGTGTTGGGCTTGAAGTGCTGAGTTAAAGCTTGGACTTGATCTTGGAGGTCTTTTCAAACCTAAATGATTCTGTTTTTCCTTAAAGTACCTTTGGTGGTAGTCAAGGGAATATGTGGCCTTCAAGCCTGTGATAATTTCTGCTGAGGCTGGGGGACTGTTTCCAACCCAACCCCGAGGTGCTCGAGTAGTTAGCTCTTTACTGGTGAATTTGCATTGGAAATGGGTGCTGTCTAGTCAGTGCAGGTGCCAAGGGTGCCCAGTCATATGGGGACCACAGGGAGGGGTGGTGGTGGCTGAAGCGGGGACGTGGGGAGGAGTGAGGTGCTGAGCTGCCCTGCACCCTCCCGTGGGCTCCTGTCCCACCCCCGGAGTCAGAGTTTCCTATTGCAGAAACATTTGACCTGCCCTTCCTGCCCCGCGTGCAGCAGCAGAGCCCTGGGATGCCCAGCTGCTGTGGGGTGGCTGGGCATGTCCCTGCTAAGCTCCCAGTGTGACAGTGCAAAGAGAATTTATTCCAAGTGCTGGAGTATCTGGAGTCATGCCAAATACCAAGTTATCCCATTTTTTGATAGGCTTTTCCAGTGTGTTTCTGAGTTTGCAGGACAAACTTAAGGGGTGTGAAAATTCAGCAGCCAGACCCTTTGCATGTGCTGTGATTGTCTCAGGAGTCTCTACATGTATTGAATTCAGTAAAAGAAATAAAATAATGAAAGCCCTCTTTAAAAAGGAGTGTCCCAGGAGCTACTGAGGAGCTCCCAGTGTGTCCCAGGCCCTGCTGAGGAGCTCCCACTTTGTCCCAGGCCCTGGGGCTGCTGACCATCCCATGTGCAGGAGGGTCACTGGGCTCCCAGTGGGAGCAGTGGCTGAGAGCACTTTATAGCAGTTTATTCACTTCATGACATTGCAGAGTGGTTAAAAATAAGTGAAGCTGTTCCGAAACTGGTGAGTGCAGGTGATGGGGCCCCTCTGCCTCCACTTCTGCCTCTCTGTAGTGCTGGTTCTTTACGACCTGCTGAGGATTGGGTCAGAACTGACCACGCTTTTCTCATCTATTGTCAGCTTTCAAAGTATTTTGTTTAACCAGATGGGTTTCTTGCTCTGTGTGGTACATCCCTGTCCCCATTGCCTCTTTGGCTTTGATAACTTCCTTCTTTGATGGGCTTTGCAGTGCCCAGGATGCTCTCCTTGTGCCAAGAACTTGTGCCATGGCTGCTTTTTGGAGCCTGGCAGAGGAGGTACAGTATGAGATGCTGGTATCCATGGACGTTGCTCTGGTCTTGAGTCTGTTTCCAGAATGTCATGATTGCTGGTGTCACCAGTCCCCAGAAGCGATGGCTGGTGGGTTCTAAGGTTATTTTGGATGTGGAGGAGGGTTATGGCAGAACTGGGATGTCCCTTGCACCAAGAGAGATCACAGTATCCTACCTCAGTGACAGTCTCGCTCGAAGCATATCAATGACACCATTGATTGTGGACCTGACAGATGCTGAATGAGCCCCATGGAGAACATTGATTTCTCTCACTCTTTTTCTCCTGCAGAATGTCTGCTTGTCCAGAGGTGTGATTGACTGGTAAATAAAATGGCCTCAGCACAGCCCATATTAAATTGTAGCTAATTTTTAACATGTGGGCATGGAGTAACAGTATTGAGCCAAGAATTCATGATCCTCCATCAAGAGCAAACTGACCTCAAAATGCCAGAAGAAAAAGCACAAGATAATACTTTTCAGATTGGTGAGAGAGGAAAAGTACAAGAAATTGTGCCACCAACACCCACGCTGGGTGTACCCACCTGAGCTTCTGGTGGGGCTGAAACCCAGCTGCAGTTGTCATTCTGAGTGGAGGCTTTTCTGGGGAGCAGTGTGGTGGCCTTGCTCTACTGCCAGCTCTTTGCTGGTGGAGTGGGACTGTGGTTTTCTTGCCTTGGTTTATTGTGTTTTACATCAGACCTTTTTCAGGAACTCTTTAAATAGATTCTGGGTTCCTTCCTTAATGCTTGTCATCTGCCAGCACTCAGTGCCTGGCTGGCTGGGTGGTGGCTCTTTGCTGATGTCACCTGGAGCTTGGGAGGACACTGGCACTGTGACAGTGGCCCTCATACCCAGTAGCAGCTGGAGTGGGAGGTGGTTTCCACATCTGAATTGGTTGAGCAAAATCAGCCTTGGCCTTTGGTTCCTTCACTACCAAAGGTTGCCCAGATAAACTGTGGCTGCCCCGTCCTTGAAGTGTCCAAGGCCAGGCTGGATGGGGCTTGGAGCAACCTGGTCCAGTGGAAGGTATCCCTGCCCATGGCAGTGGGTGGAACTGAGTTCCTTCCAACCCCAACCAGTCTGTGATCCTGTGAGTCTGTGATTTGGTGCTGCCCAGCCTGGAGTGAGCAGGAGACGGGGAGGGAATGCTGCAGAAGGGCAGGGCAGTTCTGCAGAGGAAGTTTGCATCTTGCTCTGTGTAATTGTGGCTATAAGCTGTGTCATTAACTTTCAAAATTGGAGGCTTAAAAGGATTTAAAATAAACACATGGTAGAAATTTGAAATCAATGAGACTGCAGTGCAGCAGCACATACAGCCCTGCTGCAAGCAGCCAGCTTGCCTGGGGTGTAAATTCTTGCAGAGACCCAGAAGATGAAGTTATGAAATAACCCGTGTCAGCAAGAGAGGTTGTAAAGCAATTCTGAAAAAAACCCTCTGTCTAGACACTTATATTTACTGCAGTGTTTATGTGAGATAGAGGAATGCCCTAGAAAACCAGATTTGTTTTCAATTTCTGCCTCTGGCACGTGCTTGTCTAATGAGAAGGCTCTGATGTGATGGGACTGTCCTGTGCCACCACCCGTGCTGGGGGAGCTTTGCTGTCACTCAGGGGCCCCATGTCGAGGGGCTGGCAAGGGGGAGAAGGGTAAAAGGTTATTTCTTTCTTAATGTAGGTGAATCAGCCTGTTGTTAATGAGGTGATCTTGCTAATCCACCACTGGAAACCTCGAGTCTAATCCCAAATGCCGTGATAACAACCTGCACCGTCGTCGTGTCTGCGGAGATACGATGGCCCCAAAGACTCTGCTTTGATTCCTTTAATTAAAAGAAAATTAAGCTGTTTTCTTTTGCTTTGAACTCTGGGTGAAGTTTGTAAGGGGTGTCTTTACTTGGAGCATATTTGATGACAGCTTGGGGAGCAGAGATCGTGCCATGTGACAAAACCAGGCTGAGCGAACCCACCCAAAGGCAGCTTGGATCCTCTGCCTGTTTATCACGTGGGGGTGATTCACCCCTTCAGTGCATTGATTTAAATGGAATTCTAACATGTTTGTTAGGTATTTGTGAGGACTTTTCTGGAAAACAAAAAAAAGGAAGAGTTGCTTGAAAACACAGCAGCGAATTGACAGTATTCTGTAAGGGGGATGCAGAAAGAAGGGAAGTTAACTCTCTTAGGCTGTAACATGTGTCCCTTCTGTAGGGAACCAGATGGGATCATGCTAGACATGAGTAAAAGTTCAGCACTGGGCTTCATAGAGTATCAACTGTAATTTATATTTGGCTTTAACCTTGAAAAGGAAACGTCCTGGCTTGAGTTCTCCAGCCCTTCTGCGATGTTACCTTATGAGAAACTTGTTTTTCAAAAGGATGTTTTGTTTCTGCAGTGCAGCTGAGAACACAGGAGCCCTCACAGGGCACCCAGAGCCTGACATCTTCAGTAACAACAAATAAACCCATGCCTGGCTTTCCAGGGCAAGTTTCTAAGTCCCTGTTAGCTTGTCTTGCATGTGAATTTAACTCAGTAAATCTCAGTTAAAATTTGTGCCTGTCTTATTCATGTTTTCCCTCCCTCTCTCTTTTGTTCCCCCCCAGTTTCTCTGTTTGAAGAACATCCGGACCTTCCTAAAAGTGTGTCACGACAAATTTGGGTTAAGAAACAGCGATTTGTTTGATCCCTTCGACCTCTTCGATGTGCGGGATTTTGGAAAGGTAAGAGTTACTCCAGAGCTCCTGGGAAGTGATGTTTCCATCTCTGCTGGTTCTCTGGGCTTGTGCTGCAGGTTGTGGATGAAAATATGAAGGTTTTGTGGGTTTTTGAGAAGCTTCTGCACCCTTAACCCAATTACTGAGCACCTGTTCCCCTGTGCTTGTGGAATATTCAGGGGTTGATTCTTCTGTGTCCTCAGTGAAGGGAGATCAGGCCTTCAAGATTTCTGCTTTAGATTACAAAGTCTCTGGGATCAGTCTCTAAACTACGTGAAAAATGTCTTTTTTGGGAAGGAGACAAACCTTTCACAGGGTTCAGACCTTGCACAGTCCTTCCCCAGCAGCTGCTGCCTCTGCAAAGCAAAATAGCTTTGCTCAAATCACCATCAATGTCATGTGGCCAGTGAGTGTCTGTGGGGGTCAGGGACTTTCATGCCAGGGTGAAATGAGTGCCCCAAGTTTCTCAAAAATGTGTTTTGTTGTACATGATGGCTGGCACCAAATGCTGAACAAGACCCAGCTGTAAGAGAGGAAAATTCTGCCTGATTTTGACAAGTGGCTCTTGTTCTGATTCTCTGGTTTTGACACCAACTGCATCAGGGCTGATGGATACTGGGCTCAGGGAAGCTATTACACAGGACAATTGCTATATTCTTCAACAGAAAAGGTGTTAAAAGATTTATTAAAGCTCTCTATTGTTTTACCTGTTTCGAGTTACCAGGCATAAGCTGCTGGAAGGCATCTCCCCTTCTGATTATCCAAAGAGTAGATTTTCACTGCTGATGGGGATATATTACTTGATATTTATTGCCTAATTTATTTCTGGACCATTATCTGGAATGTGCAATTGCAGAGCCTTGTTTTATGAGGTTTTTTTGATTTATGAGATACAAGAAGGCTTTTGTTGTTCCGGGAATATGAATGCACAGAAGGAACCTTTTGGGCTGGGGGAAAGAACTGCTACTAATTAAAATGCTGCTTTATTGTCACATTGTCTCTTGCTTTGTGCTGCTTCAAATTGCCTGTGATGCCTGTTAATAGAGCCTGGTGTTAAACACTGCTGGAACATGTCAGCTGATGAGTACAGTTTGGTTTCCTTTCTGGTCTGGTTAGGGATCAGCTATTCCCTCCTCCTGTTCACTTCTGGAGGGGTATGTACAGGTTTGTGACTTGGAAAGAGGAGGTGATTTGCTGTTCCCTCTTCTCTCATGACAATTCAGTTTTTTAGGGGAAAGAAACGTCATAAATTTCCAAGAAATCCAAATGTACTTTGTTGCCTGGATCTTGCTTATTTTCATGTGCATTTTCATCCTCAACCAACCATATGAAATGTGGGAAGCACAGACTTTGTATACAAAATCCTCATTTTTGTTTTATCAGTTTGGTGGAGGTATCAGCTGTTCGGGTCTGCACCACCCTAAATCCGTCTGGAAGCCTGTCAAAACATTCCCATTGTCTTTGCCACCTTTCATTCCCACATTGTCCTCAGATCTGTGTTCAACAGTGGCAAAGCAAATAAACAGGGAAAAATCTGCTGTTGACCAAAGCTCCTTTCCATTTTGAGTCACAGCAAGAGCAAACCAAGTCTCTAATCTACATTCCCACTGGCCAAACACAGACTTCACACAGAAAAAATTCTTCCTGGAGCTCTGAATTCCTTAGATCAATAGTATTTCTGGGTTGCAAGACACTTACACCATGTAGGAGATGTTTCTGAACAGAGCACAGTAACAGTCAACCATTTAATTGCAGAGAAGCCTTGGTGGAGTGGTGTTGGGTGTTTCCTTTCTGGATGCCACTGAAATAATTATTTCTTTTCTCCAAACCAACAGGCCAGTGGGACAGCAGTTACAAGCAGCTTTTGGGTTTGGTGCAGTGTAATTATGAGCAGGAAGTCAGAGACTTGTGTTCCTGTGGTGCCAACCTCTACGGAAAGGGCTTGTCCTTTGGAATCCTCAGGGTTTCTTAGTGTAAGAAAACCTCTAGTGCTTTAAAAGAGGGGGAAAAATCAGATCACTCAGTCTTGCCTCAACCAGCTGTTATTCTGAGTGAGTTTTCCATCACTCCATTGGCTTCTGAGCCAGAGAGCTGCCATAGAATTGATGGAGCCCTCTGTGTTTGAGGGCTCCTTGAGTCCAGAACTTGAGGCTTTTTCTCTGGTTTTGCCACTTCCTCGAGTTTTTTTCCTCTGGCTTTGCCACTTCCTCGAGTTTTTTTCCTCTGGCTTTGCCACTTCCTTGAGTTTTTTTCCTCTGGTTTTGCCACTTCCTTGAGTTTTAAGCTTGGGAAGTTACATATTACTGTCACCAGGATAACAGCTGGTGAAATGGGATTGTGAGCCATGTGGGCTGAAGAGCCAACAGCTCCATCTCTGCCTTGGTTGTTCACTGGGGGGTTGGGGTGCGTGGGCTTTTGCCAAATAAATGCGTCCTGTGCCGTGTAATCCCAGCTGCAGTTTCCCAGTTACCCAGAGGGGTCAAAGGGCAGTTTAAATTGCTCACAGCCTGTTTTTCCCCCATTTCCAGTTATTAAGCAATCCTGGCACGACAAGGACCATGCTGTGTTTTGTGACAGAGGTTTCCAAAGGTAACCTGAGATGCTGGTGCTTGTATTTCTATCTGTGTCCCTTTAAAACACCTTCAAAGGGTATAGTTATATTGTTTTCTGTAAGTTGACTCTTAACTTTTTTTTTTAGTTCTTTTTAAAATTTGATCCCTTTAAAGTGGCTCAAAAGTTTTCCATAATCACCAGGGGCACCTGCAGAAGTGTTTCTCCATGGCTGTGTCTCTGCTGCAGGATGCAGAAGCATCACAGTGTGCAGTGCTCTCAAGAATAAAGCCCCTGTTTTTATTGCCTCATCCCTAAATAGGGCCTGATCGTGCAGGAACAAGCAATGGGATGCTCTGCAGGGTCGCTGTGCCAAGTCTCTGCTTGTAGAGCTTAGCTCCTTAAAAAAAAAAATTAAAATAAAAAGCTACTGCTCATGTACAGTGTGTTTTTGCACATTTAATAGCAGTGATGGTATAAAATCAAACTCTTATTGGACTTGCTAATTTATTGGCACCAACTGTAATGACATAAAATGTACATAAATATGGATTAAACTCTTTATTACTCTATTAGTCAGCATGATGGTAGCAAGGTTCATTAAAGGGAGTTACTCATTTTAAATAACTTGCAGTAATGTTCTATTTTTTTTAAGAAATATAGTTCAAATATTCATAAACCTGTGGAGCGTGCCATTTATTAGCCTCCCGCTCCTCTCTGCTCTCCTGACGTGGATTTAATTGTCCTGAATTCCTTTTGAAGTTCTTGCACTGTTTGAAAAAGGCTTTTTTTTTTTATAAGATAGGGGTCTTCCCTCCCCTGACCCACGGGTATGAAGTGATGCTGTTCTAAAAATGAAAAAGGGAAGTGGCTCACAGGTCAGCTGAAAAATGAGGAGATGCTGGTGCTGAGGTTAAAGTAGTGTTTTCCGCTCTGCTGGTTCTGGCCCAGAGGTTGGGGCAAAGCTGCACCCACCTCGCAGCTTGAGCAGGGCTCGGGAGGGACATCAGTCCTCCCTCTCAGCTAAACCCACTGAGGTTTGTGGGTGTGTGGCTCGTGGGTGGCTGGTGCAGGGCTCCTTCGTGGCTTATCTTGTGTGTCTGAAGTGCCTGGGAGGAGGTGTGGGTGGTGGGGAGGGTGGCCCTGAGCCCAGCACGTTCCAGCAGCTGTGCCAAGAGCTGCCTTGTAGGTGGGAGTTAAATCAGAGTTAAAGTGATGGTGCCCTTTATAAATTCAAAGTAATTACTCTCTATAGTCAGAGTATTTTTTGACATGAAGGTGTCCCCTTCCTCCTGCCAAGGGGCTGGTGTGGTTTGCTCCTGGAAAGCCTTGGGGGGATCCAGGCTGTCCTCACTGGATGCTGTTGCAGATTTGTCCACTGTCTCATCACCAGCACCACAGCTGGAGAATCTTCAGGGTGAGGTGTCCCCCCCTCCACTGGCCGTGGGGACAGGGTGGGAGAGCCACAAAGGGGCTCAACTGCTCCATCCCCCTGTCCCTGTCTGACACACACCCCTAATGCCCCCACACCCCACCCTCTTGTCAGAGAGTCAGAAAACTCCTTTTCTGCTTGGTTTCAGGCAGGAGGGTGGGGAGCGTTGTCAGAATTATTTAAGGGATTAATAACTGAGTTGGTGGTTTGTGTTTCTCTGTTTCTCTGCTGAGAATTCCCCTCCCTCCATCATCTCTAACGTCATGCACAAGTCACTATCCCTGCAGCAGTATTTTAAAGGATGCCTTTTTAACACAGTTTTAGCAGAGAAGGGGGGAAGATTTATATGAATTAGTGCAGGTAGTTGAAAATTGCAAAGCTTTTGGAAGAACAGCTACACAGAAAGCCCAATGCCAGGTGACCCACTGGCAGTGGGAGCAGCTCCATTCTCCTATTTTGACTTGCCAGGGGTTTTTTTTTGACCTCTTGGAGCCAAGAGCATACTAAAAGCAGTGTGGGGGTTTTTATGCACTATTGAGTGCATGAAACAATAGTGTCTGGGGGTGGACAGGAGTGCTTGACATCCCATCCTGACTCTGCCATGCCAGGGCCAGCAACTGTCCTTTTTTTTGGCAGAGCTTCCCATGTGGTGACCTGCTGTGCCAGCTCCTCAGGTGGCTGCTCTGTGGCACTGGATGTGTGCCAAGAGGGGTCCTATGGCAGCTGAGAAGGGCTCTAATAGCTTTGTCAGCAGCACAATGTGCTTGTGGTGGGTGGGGGAGGGAAGTGAGAAGAATTCTCCAAGAGAAGGGTGTGTGTATTTTATTTATTTATTTTAATTCCTGAGGGAGCAGTAGAGTAACTGGGCTGAAAAGACATTTGTGTGTGTGATCACATGGAAGAAACCCACTTAACCTCTTGCCTTCCCTGTCCTTGCCGTGGCTGAAAATTCACATACAACATCAGGACCCTGATGCTGCCTGCAGGGTTTTTCCCAGAGCCCTTGAGTGCTGCAGTCCTTGCCCCAGGGAGAATTCCCAGCTCCAGGAAGCGTAGGAGAGTGTGGGGAAGGCAGCCCTGCATGCCTGTGCAGGGAAAGTCACTACAGCCAGTTGATGATTAACTCCCCAGCTGCTCACAGGAGCTGGGGGTGATGTTTGGTTCCTTTTGTGCTCTTGGGTCAGCAGGTGTTTGGCCACCTGTGTTTTAAATGACCTGGCTGGAATTGTGCTGGAGACTTGGACATTGGGATGAATGCTGCAAATGGCAAAAGCAGGTTGGAGCAGCACGGGTTGGGTTTGTTCTTCCCTTTATTGCCAGCTTGAGGGTTCATTTGGGTGTGGGAGCTGCATGTGGCTTGGAATTGGGGCTGAAGGACCTCCCATCCTCAGCACATCAGCTGGGGTTTGTGAGGGGCTGTGTTGGCAGCTGCAGTGTGTGCAACAGCTGTTTGCAGCTGGAACACTGCAAGTGTGGATAGGAAACCCTGAAGCTGAACTTCCCTAAAACACAAGCACATGAATTACAGATTTCTGGGGCTAGACAAGCGTGGAACCAGACAGTGCTTTGTGCTGTGCTGCTGTCGTGCACAGGACCATTCCCTGGGTGATGTTTGTTGTGAGGGATGTAGTTGGTGCTGCCTCTCCTCTAGTGATGTACATTTTAGGCTCCAAATCCTGGAAGTTTCTTCCTGCTCTGAGTATTGCCCTGGAATAACTGGTGGGCTGTGAATCTTCCCAGTTGCCTGTGGCAGTGAAATGTGGAAAGAGCCATGCTGGCATGTTTTGTGGTATTCAGAGGTTCAGAAACAGCACCACAGCCTCAAATTGTGGAGAGACAACAAGCTGCTGATGGAACACAGTTAATCTTTCACTGTACCCAAAATCCAGAGCCTCTCTGAGCTCCTGGGCTGTACCCAGGTGAGCAGCTGGGAGCTGAGCCATCAGCTTGTGACCTGTTGTCACCTCCTGTCCCACCAGCCAAAATCAGAGGTGACATGCTGGAGCAGATGAAAGTACCACATCCCAGCTCTGGCTTCAGGGCTGGAGCAGGAGCTGGTCACCAGTGCTGATGGGCTGGTGGTATTCCTTGCAGGAGCAGCTTTTAGTTGTCCTGTGGCAAATTCTCTCTGCCTTTCCCCCTTCCTCTCTCCCCTACTTAAAAATCTGGACTGTTCATAGATATGCAGCTTCGCAGTGGAACTGAAAGAACCAGAAATGTTCTTTCTGGGAAGTTTTGGTTGTTTTGTTGGGGGTTTTTTTTCCCCTTCTTGGCTGCTTCCCCAGTATTTTTCGAAGGGGTCACATTGAGGGGTGTTATGTTTCAGATCAAACAAGTATGGGCAGGATCTTTCATAACTACCATAGTCTGGATGGGAGAATTCTGCTGTTGGGCCTTGAGCAGTGATGGAAATGTTTGAATGTGCAAGGAATCAGAGGTATTGATCAGGACATGGATAAATGCATATCCTTAATGTGTATGAAATTGATTTTCTGGTACCTTCTTGATTTGCCTCCTTGCTCTCTTTGCTGTAATTTTAGACAAGATCAGGGAGAGGATGATTTTTCTTTTTAACCTTGAAAAACCCATGAAGTGTTAGAACACCTCTGAGTCTGTGTCTCCAAAAAGGGGAGAGGGGACATGCCAGGCTTTTTTGGGTGATCCAGCAGGTTTTGGCTGTTGTTGGAAAAACATGTGGTTTCATTTGAACCCCCTGAGATGTTTTCCCTTTATTATGTCATTGGGCATTTAAGACTTAATGATACAGTGAGCACCATTGTGAGTGCAAGATGTCAACAGGCAAAGCCAGTCTTTGTATGTCTTGGTGCTGTAAGTGCATCTCTCATCACTTTAGCTTAACTGTTCAGCATCATGTGCTTTGGGAAAGGAAGGAAATACATCCCTGCTAATACCACTTAAGGGACTCTTGGAATAAAAGGAATTTTTTATTCTATAATGAGCTCTTCTATTTCTTCATTAAGATCAGTTATTTCTCAACCTCCTGGAACTGCAGCCTCTGATGTGAGACTGTCCCAAGGCCAAATGCTTTGGTTACAAATAATAATTAACATTTCTTGAAACATATTAACATGTGGGCGTAACTGTGGTGTAGCAGAACAGGCAGAAAGTGAAACTCAGCCTGAAAGCTTAGGCATGGCGGAACTCCACAATCCCCAGTGCTCAGAGTCCTCCTGCCCAGCATCTTCCCTCTGAAACAGGAGAAAGAAAAATGAGGGAGGAAATGTTCTGTAGGAAGTTGATTTCTCTTGGCACAGAGGTGAGTTGGTACAAGTTACCACACTGAAATGTCACACCTGAACACAAACACCCTGATGCCAGGAGGAGCCTGGGTGTCCCATGCCCTATTCCCAGGGATTGGGGTACTCAGAGGAGGATGGGCTGTGGTTACCAAGCCCCAGGTCCCTCTGTGCTCCTTCTGGATAGGTACTTAGCATTAGAAAGTCACTTATTGGAAGAGAAATGTTCATGTTTCACAGTAAATAAACAGTGCAGACAAAAAAGTGTTGGAACCTCTGTGTCAGCAGAGTGTGGTTTTGGTGCTGTTTGCACCCCTATTTCTCACTCAAAATCTCTTCCAAGTCTCCTGTGTTTGAAGAGACATCAGGTTCTTGAGACTGTGACAGGCAGGGAAAGCTTTAGAAAGCAGGGCTGCCTTGTCTGGGAATGATGGGGTGGCTTCTGGTCTCCCTCCCACACTTCTTCATGGGGGAAAGTCAGTGGGGAAAGGAAGAAAGCATCTTGGACTATTTTGTTCCACTGGCTGTCAGAATGGGCTGCTTGTTTGTTCTTGGAGGGCTTCCAGATACAGTATTTTTTTCCTTTTTTTTTCTTCAGAAATTAAATAATACTTAAAATCCCTGAACTTCCATGATTCCTCCCACCTGCCCACTGCAGGATGGGTGCAGGCATTGGGCGTGCACACCCAAGGGGTTGAGAGGGTGGGAAACTTGATGGGGATAGAAAGGATGGAAATTAAAGAAATACCTTGGAGCCCACAGGGCATCAGGTTGGTCTGTCTGTGCAAAGGGGCTGTGCTGGGTGCAGCACATGAGGAGCCAGGTGATAACACAGGGTCACAGGGCTGGTCAGGAGCAATTTGCTGTGAACAGGTTTTGAAAAGCTTCTCTCTAAACATTCCAGGTGAGGCTGGAATAAGTATCACATCTGCAAACCATCTGCAAGGATATTTTTGCTATCAATTTCCCTTTGGAAAAAGGGGCATACTGATGCCTTTGTGTACGTACTCCAGCTCTGGCAGGCTTTTACTTGCCTGTCTCCAAACCTGGCAGAGGAAGGGAGGGGGGTGGCTGCACAGCCTTGCATATATCTGGAGTGGGGTGGACTCTTCCATATCCCTCACTTACCCTCGGTGCTTGGCTGCTCCAGTTAATGAGCCTCAGGTGGTGCTGCTGCAGATAGTTCATTTACACTCTCAGCCCTTAATGGTGTGTGTGTGTGTAAGTGAGACATTCCCCTCTTCGACATCATTCTCTTCCTACTAATTAGGTATTAAAGTATAGTCATGGTAGCAAGAAAGCAGCCTTAATGCACCCTGGGTAAAGCTAATGATGTGGACACACGGCATTTGTCAGGAATTCTTATTCTGGGCCTCTTGTTTTGTAATTTTAGGAATTTCTGAGCCAGCGTGGTCTTGGCAAATGTTTGCAGTCTTTCCTTGTAATGAGTAAGGCTTGTGTGGGAGAGGCTGATGGAGTGGTGGTGGAGATGTCTCCCTGGCTGACAGATGGTGGGGATTTCACAGCCTGTGACTGAAGTTTTGGAAAAGGTGGTTGATACTTGAGGGGAAGGGGCAAAGTGCAAATGGCTTGGAAGTAACATGTCAATCAGATCCCTTGGTTTGCTGGAGATCCTGAGAGGATTTTGGGCTGTAAGCTCTGTGTGTGATCTCAATAGCGTGGCCAGCAGGCCCAGGGCAGTGACCCTTCCCCTGTACTCTGCGTTGGTGAGGCCACACCTTGAGCGTTGTGTTCAGTTCTGGGCCCCTCAGTTCAGGAAGGATATTGAGGTGCTGGAGCAGGTCCAGAGAAGAGCAACAAGGCTGGAGAAGGGAGTGGAGCACAAGTGCTGTGGGGAGAGGCTGAGGGAGCTGGGGGTGTTTGTGCTGGAGAAGAGGAGGCTCAGAGGTGACCTCAGCACTGTCTGGAACTACCTGAAGGGAAGTTCTGTCCAGGTGGGGGTTGGTCTCTTCTCCCAGGCACTCAGCAATAGGACAAGGGGGCACGGGGGGCTCAAGCTCTGCCAGGGGAAATTGAAGCTGGAGAGCAGAAAAAAATTCTTCACAGAGAGAGTGCTCAGGCATTGGAATGGGCTGCCCAGAGAGGGTGTGGATTCCCCATCCCTGGAGATTTTGAAACACAGATTGGCCGTGGCACTGAGTGCCATGATCTGGTGACGGGACTGGAGTTGGCCCAAGGGTTGGACTTGATGATCTGGGAGGTCTTTTCCAACCCAATTGATTCTATGATTCTAAGGGTGTTCCTGTGACATCCTGATCTTCTCTGGGCATGTATAAAGGACAAAACAACTGGAGATTGATTTAAATAAGTGCTCAGAGAGCCAGGGTGCGAGACAGCAGGCTGGGAGCTCTGCACTCCCTGTCCCAGCCTGTACCTGAGCCTGATGGAGTGCAACAGCTCTCCGATGGGAGAGAGAAACTCGCTCTTCCAAGCCAGTGGACTGTAAAGATTATTGAAAAAATTGAATATATTTCTTTCATGCGGAAATAGTGCTTTAGTCCCTGCACACAGAGATTTATCAAAGGGACCTCTGTGCTCCAGAAGTGGGGCTGAGATCACAGTTCGCTGCAGATGTGAATTGAACTGACTGAGTCCCACTTCCAGCAGATCTGAGTAACCATTGTACAGTGGCAGTCTGTCTTGAACCCCACACATCAGTTCTGCTCCCAGGCTGCCTTTGCAGAAGCTGGATTTGCACAGCAGATTAGTTTTTCTTTAAAAATGAATTTTCTGCTCATGGAAGTTCCGTGGCTTAGCTGGCTCTTCACTGGGCACGCCAGTGTTGGATGCTGGAGAGCAAATATTCCACCAGTTCCCTAGAGAGGCTGCTCCAGTGGCAGGGGAGTGCTAGAGATGGATCCTCTACCATGTAAATTCATCTGGTTTGGTTTCCTTGGATATTTCAGCCATTATATTAGAAAAGATGACTTCAAGCATTTTCAACTTATGCAACAGCTTAGGGTGTTCTGATTTTTGTAGCCCTAGATGGCAGCTCCTCTGAGAATCTGAATTTTTGGGACTGAGTGCTCAATGGCATTAGACTTTAATGATGTCTTAGATCATTCACTGAGATTTGTTACTCATTAGGAGACTCTGTAGCAGGACCTTGAATTTAATGTATTGGCCTCGTGGCAGAAGAAAAACTTCACCATGATGGTGTGTTTGTGGTACAGAAAGCAGTTGGGTCAGGGTTATGAGCCCATATTTGATTTAAATTTTAAATTTTATTTAAAAACATGCATGCATAGAAAAATCTGGAGTTGGGAAGTGGATAAACTTCTGGTTTAAGTCCAGCCTGCAGGGAGCCCTGTGAAGGACTCTTGCCTTGGGGCCTCACTTGACTCTGGGTGTTTGCTCAGCCCGTTTCCTCGGTCAGCCAAGTCTCAGTGTGAGCGCTGCCGCCAGCCCTCCCCCTCTCCTTTTTTTTTCATAATATTGTTCTAATTACTGGAGTGTGAAGAATTGACTCTTAAAATGCCTCTTGGCAAATTCCATTTGTGCATTGATGAAATTTCCCCTGGCTGCCGTCTCCCCATCAGCACCGGCCGCGCTCACAACTTACCCGCCTGTCCCGGGCAAACTGGGACATGGTGGTTGTTCCATTGGTTAGAGATCCTAAATGCCAACAGGAGCTGGAAAAGGGAAGATTTGAGGGAGGATAAAGGGTTAACACTCCTTTGCCGAGGTCCTGCTGGTCTGTGTTTTCACAGTACTGTTTCTCCTGATGAGCTGCCAGATGCAGTTTTTTGGGGGGTAAACTGGGACAGGCAGGGATGGCTGTGGGTGCAAAGCTCTGAGAAGAAGCTCAGGGAAGGGCTTATCGGAGGGTTGTGGGGCTGAGGATTCTGGGGAGGTCAAACCCTGAACCCTGTGTGGAACAGGGATGTTTGTGGTGGTTCTTTGTCTGTATGTGGTCACGTCTTTTGCTTTCTCACCATAGCTGTCCCATGAGGAAGGGGCTTCCTGGCTCTGCCTGGATATTTTGCTGCCTGGCTGTTTGCATGGATTTGCAGCAGACTCCTGTGCTGGCATCTGTTGAGGCTATAGAGAATTCATGGTGTATGGCTTAGGTGCTTTCAGAGTGAGCTGTTTATTTTAAAACCAGAACTATTATAGGAGTGTTTCTCGAGGCTTTTTTTAAAATGAGTAGGGAGCACTTGCGTAGTGCTTTGGGCTTTTTCTGCAGTTGCAAGGGACTGAAAACTTGAAAAATGAAGCCGAAAACTCGGTTAGCAAGTAATTGCAAGGTTTGCAGGACTGAGGCTTTAAGAAAAATGCCAGAGAAGAGGTTTTATTGGGCAGTTTTGGAACATCCTCTGATTCCAGAGCACTTGTGGTGGGTCTGCTAAGCAGACTTGTGTTGAGAAATTACAGGTTGCTGCTGTCTGGGCTTCCCTTGCCCCCTTCTTTGCAGGCCAGGAGCTGCAGAGGGAAGCAGGGATGGGATGGAGAGGTGGTTTTCCCTGGGACTGTGCATGGGATGTTCTCCCTGCAGCAAAAGACCTGGGGACTGGGCTGGCCTGAAGCACTGGTGGTTTTGGCTACCATGAAGTCTCCTCCTTTATGATAAAACCTCACAGGAGTCCTTCCTGCAAGATAGACTATGGGCTGCAGAGACATTTGGATGGATCCCAGTTGACTTTACTGGATCAGTTTCTCTGATAGGGAACCAGAATGCACCCCCTTGACTGCCCTGCTGGCAGCCCCTGTGTGGGACAGAGACTGATGACTGGGCAGTGGAGGGCACAGTCATGGTGTGGTTACAGCCATGTCCTCCGGGGCTGTGGGCACCTCTCCCACCTCCACAGCTATTCTTGACACATAAAGAGATTTAATTGCCCCTTGCAGGGGTGCTTGGCACATCCCTTGCCTTTTTCCTTTAGTGGTGGGCTTGGCAGTATTAGGTTAATGGTTGGTCTTAATGATCTTAGAGGTCTTTTCCAACCTAAATGATTCTATGGATCTGTGATTTTAATGTGCCTCTTCTTGCTCAATGGCTCACAGAAGAGCAGTTATCCTTCAGAGGAGCAATAGAGCCTGAACCTTCACCACCTTATTGCACTGCTTTGGCAGCTCATCAGTTTTAACCTTGATAGGGGAAGAATTTGAAAAGCTGGGGAAGGTTAAAACCACCTGCCCTGGACTAGGCAAAGGAGAGACTGGGCACACACCAGGGGGGATGGACTGTGGTCAGGAATGCTCAGCTTTGGGCTTTGTATTTACACAGTGAGAGGGAACTTCAGAATGCAGGGAAGGGTCAGTGCTGAAAGCCTTGGGAGCAGCTAAAATGGGATGCAGCCACTTGGGCTGGCAGGTGATGATGCTGGAGAAAGCAAAACTTGGCATTCACAAAGCGTGCCAGGAGCTGTTTGGTTCTGTGAAGTCACACCAGGAGCTGTAGCAGGCACTGCTGTTTGCACCTGGGGTTACAAGAGTGTAAAACACCCAAAAAACATTTAACTTGAGGCACTCTGCTCTTCTCAGATGCTTTTCCAGCTCTGTCTTGCTGCAGAAAGGCTTGTAAAGAGGTAAGAATCGATTAAAATTAATCGCAGCAAGTTCCTGTTGGTGTAAGCTGTCTGGAGAACAAGCAGATCTTTAGATTTTTGTGGTTTTCCTCCGTTCTATTTCTAGGTCCATTAAATCCCTATTCTCTTCTGAAACATAAATGAGTAAATGCCGTAACCAAGGCACACTTAAGGAAAAATGAAGCATGACTATAAATATGAGTGACCCAACTAAAAGAAAGGTCAGATAAGAGACATTACCCAGTCGTGTTCATTAAGGGTATCTGTAATTTAGCATCCTGCCTTACCCACATGTTTAGGAAATGGGTTAGAGGACCTGTGGGGGGAGAGAAGAGATGCAGCATATGGAGAGAGAGACTTCTCCTCCCGTGTGTTTGCATTGTGGGCAATGCACTGGGTGAGGTGAAAGAGGGATTTTGATACTGATGATTATCTGTGGCGTTCTTGGAATTCTGGGAAAAAATGTTCCCTGCTTTGGGAGGGGGGAAAGGAAGGAGCTGAATGCTGGCTCTTTGCAGTGTGACCTTTGTGGTGCTTCTGTCTGAGGAAGGCAGGACTGTTTGCTTTTCTGCTCCTCAGTATGTGCTGAAATGTTTGCACAGTGCATAAGGACTTTTCACCCTGGGCAGTTTGGATCCTGAAATCTGGAGCTGGGGTGCTGAGGCAGGGGGCAGAAACTGCCACCCCATCACTGGTAGTTCCTGCTCAAGGCATAACAGAGGAAAATATCCAGAGTTACTTGAGGAAGCAGAACTGTCTTGGAGACAAGCTCCTGTCTCAGTAAGGCAGCTCCTGCTCTGTGGGGCTGGGAAGGAGTTTCCCATGGGGGTGTTGGATGTCATGGTGTTTTTCAAGGCTTTCCTGCCACCACCCCCAGCATGTTTCTGCCTGTTGATGTGTCTCTGCCCCTGCCCGTTTCCCTTCCTAAAGCTCTCCAGGTATTCATGCCAAGTGTAGAAATGCATCCAAGTGATGTCAAGAAGAAAAGGCAGTATAGAGAAATTCCTCTTTATGGCAGCAATGAAGTGAACAGGGATTTATCTTGGAGATTAACTGGGCTGTGCTTGTCATTTTGCTATTTCTGCCGTGAAATTCAGTTCTCTGAACTCAGAGGTTGCTCTACAGGTCTGCACCATCTGCAGAAGGTGCAATAATAAAACCATTTCAATCCCCTTTTGTATTTTGGAGGGACAGTGGTAATTCCCCTGGTGAAGAGGTTTATTTTGCTCCATTAATACCTGATTTTGAACAGTTTCTTTTCTTCTCGCTGCTCAGGGCTGTGTTTTCAGAAAAGCCTCTTCTCAAGGAGACTTAACGTGGGCACACACCACGTGAAGTCAACAAGAGCTCAACTTCAAAGTAAAGCATGTGAATAAATATTATCCTGACTTGAGGCTACTATTTATTCTTTTTCTTCCAAAACAAAACACATTCATACATGCCTTCTGGAGACTTGGAATTAATCGTTATCTTCTATTTTTTACTATCACAGTGAGCAGTACTATAGTATTTACTCTTCTCTGCCCAGATGATCACATCTGCCTCTCTCAGGTTTACTGGTTTTCAGCCATTTTTGAGTATTGAGGGGAAAATAATATAGCCAGAGCCAAAATTCTCCAGTCTTGAATGGGTGGCTTCCCTGGATCACGAAAGGGCCAGATCTCAGTGTGATGGGAGACTGCAGGAAGGAAGATGGTGTGAACCCAAACCTGTCCTGTGAGGTATCAGGAGGGTATTTGCTTCAGGGTTTGGGAGCTGAACATGAATTGTGCCGGGACTGTGTGGTTTGCTGTGGGATTTGCTCCACTTGAAACAGGCAAATCCATGTGTCCCAGGTGTCCAAAAGAAGCCAGTATGTTTGGGTCTGGGCTGAAAATCAGCGTGGTTAATTCTGCCTCAAGCCATGCAACCAAACCCACCAGCTTTCAGATGGTTTCTGGCTGCCTCGTGCAGGTGAGAGCTGGGGTATTGCTGCCGTATCACTGTCCCAGATGCGTCTCGCTGTCTGGTTCAATTCTCTGCAGCTCCATGCAGGGCAAGCCTTCATGCATAGAAAATAATAAAATAAAATTATGCCATCAAATGTTTTATGTATGAGGAGCCACGAGCTGTCAATAATCTTCTATGTTTTTTAATGCGAACTCTCTCTATGGCTGATGACACCAATTAATTTTATTGTTTGGAAATAATCTTCTGTGGTGTGTGATTTGCACGGCCCCAGCCTTATGCTTTCTAATGATTTCTCTATTAATTTCACTGCTGCCAATAAGCCGAAGATGCCTTTCAAGTGGAAAGGGAAACATGACCTAATACCATGGATAAAATATTAGCAAGAGCGAATTAAATCCCTGTTAGCAGTGTTAGGACCTCGGCCGCTAAAGACACAAGAGCTGCTGGAGCGTGGCAGAGAGAAAAGAGCTGCACACGCTGTGTATGGATGCACAAGCGTGGAGCAAGAAGTCTTTGAACAGCTTTGAAATGAATGGAGAATCAGTGTTTTTCTCCCCTGGCTGCTCCAGCTGGCTGTTCCCTGGTCAAAGAAGAGCTGATCTTGAGAAATCCCTTGTTGGGGCCTCCTTGTGTGGTAGGAATGGTGCAGCAAGACTCACCCAGGTGTAGCAGTGGTCAGGCTTTGTCTTAATTCTTTCTCTTTGGTCTGAAGATTGGTTTGATGAGCTCCTTGGCAGTGCTGCCTTTGTCATTTCATGTCCACCTGCAAGGATGAAGCTCCATGGAAGAGCTCCCTCTGTCTTGTAGTGCTGTTAGTTTTCCTGATTTTCAACATCACGAGCCTTGTGGTGTCCTCAAGCCTCTTCCTTTTATATAACAAGCACCCATTCAGCAGGAAAGAAAGGTTTATACACGAGACTTCCAGCACAAACTGAGGTTCACTACTTCAGTGCTGATCATTTGTGAGTCTTTTGCAGCACTTGAGCACTGACAAGTGGGCTTGGAGCAACCTGGTCTGGTAGAAGGTGTCCCTGCCCATGGCCACAGGGTTGGAATGAGATGCACTTTAAGGTTCCTTTGAATCCAAACCGTTCTATGATTCTGTGATTAAATGGTCCTCCTTCAGCCTTTGGAAAAGGTTTGCACTCATGGTGTGGCTGTCTGCACGCTCGTGGTTGGGGTTGACTTTCTTCATCCATTTCCTTCTGAGAAGAAAAAAATGTTCCTGTAAAGCATGAAAATATCACCACATCGATATTGTCTAAGTGAGGCAAGAAGTGGGGAAAGAAATCAATCCAATTTGTGACCAAAATATTTATGTGGAGACTTACACAAACATCCAAATACTTATTGCTTTAATATTTTAGTCGCTGTGCTGTGAAGTTTTGTGGTTCCTGCATAAATATAAGGCTAAAGAGTTGGTAATCAAGGATATGGACTTCTGGGCTGACAGCAGGGAAGGATGAGGGACTGAAAGCTTGGAAAAGAGCTCAGTGGTTTACAGTGGGGAGGATGAAACCAGGGCAATGCTGAGGCTGTGGGAGTTGCATGATTTAGAGCTTTTCCCTTAGAAATGTCTCATTAGATGCAAACCATCAGGTCTTGAGCTTTTGTGCATGACAAAAGTGATGCTCACCTTGGCTGGAGTCATTGCTGGGTTGGTAACCTGTGGGGCATTTCAGTAATTTCATTTTTCCCTGCCATACTTCTAATGGTGAAAACAGAAATAATCACCAACTTTTTATAGAACTGGATCATGACAGTGTGGGTAGGAACAAAATAATATAATTAACTATGTGTAAAATGTATCAGGAGCAATGGGCTGATGGGGGCAAGTGGTGGTGCAGCTGCTGCTTGGGAAGGATTTTTGAACACTGCTGTTCTTGCCTACTTAGTGCCCTCCAGATCCCTCCAGCCCCACAACCACTCCACTTCCAAGGGGTGCCACTGTCTTGACTCTGTTCCAGAGGTGTCCTTGAGGCTCATCCTACCTTGTGTCAGCAGCAGGAGCATTGGCTAAAAGATAAAGCCCAGGCTGCTCCATCCCCCAGGATGAAACGGTGATAAAATGCTTATGGTCAGATCAAAGTCTAAGTGTGACGTTTCTGCTGGCCTTGGCTGTCTTTGCACTGGGTTCAGGATTAGAGAGCAAAGTCAAGCCCTCCTGTAGGGTAAGTATGAGCATGAAGCTGTTACAGCTCTGACTTCACAGAGGAACTTACCGAAACTCAGTGCCTGCTCTTCTGAGTCACAAACTAACTTAAAATTCAATTATTTTTTTCCCTTTTGCTTTTAAAAAAATAAAAAAAAAACTAGGAGAAGTTGCTCAGAGAATTTGGTTGTCAGCAAAAGCAAAAAGAAAAAAGGATCCCAAACTCCCAAAGTCACTGGTGCCATTTACCACTCTGGTTGCATCTCAAACCAGCAGAGAGGGTTGGGATGGCCCTTCCTTGCTGTGAAGGGGAAGTGCCAGCTCTGGTCCATAATTAATAGTTTTCCAGCCCCATTCTGCTGGGAGGACATTGAGAGCAGATCTACACTGGCCACATGGAGAGCCTGAACCTTGTGCCTGCTCTGAATCCCCTTTCCTGCCATCCCTAGAGCCAGGCATCCCATCCCACCTGGCAGCCCCCTCGGAATAACAGCTACATTAGAGACAGCATTAGGGGTAAATCATGTAGTAGTACTATGATGACATTTTCCTCATGTTGCTTTCTTCTCTTTGCTCTCCCTTATGGACTCTAATCTTCCAATATTATAAGAAGTGAGGAGTAATGGAGCTATTGCCCTTTTTAAATATGTATGAACTTCTCAGGAAAGACGGAGAAATGAGAAGCGACGAAGACAGATAACAGATGCGAGATGGTCTCACAACCATGTCATTTAACATGCGTGGGTGTCTCTTTTCCCAGTGTCCTAAGTCATTATTCATAGGCAAAGCATAATGTTTCTGTTCCTTTCGTGTATAGATTATTATTATTTTTAAGGAGAAGGCTGGATCTGGGGCACAGCTGTGATCGTATCACAGAAAGCTGATTGTGCAGTTCTACCTCTGCCTTGCTGGGTTTTTGCTGCCGGCAAGCAAAGCTGTTCTCTGCTTCTTGTCGGGATCAATCTGGATGGTGACTTTGTAAAATGAACTCTAATGTGGTGATTTTTGTGGCAAACTGACACATATGTGTTTGTTGTGATGGTCAGGTTTGGCTTCTGAGAGTTCAGTGGGTTTGTCTCAACTTCTCAGTCATCTTTATCCCTCCAGGTGGACATGGTGGCGTGTTTGTTATTCCCAGATGCTGATGTAAAACATGGATGTGTGGATTAGCTGTGCCAGGGTCTGTCCCCTGCATGGACCACTCAATGCCCTCCCAACACAAGAATGCACCTTTCTTACTGTTGTAGCAGTGCTGGAAGCCAGCTGGTTACAGCAGGGCGAAGAGTTTTCTCATCTTACTTATTTCTCTGAACAAACTCTTTACTGAGAAATCTCTTAATTTTGGTTGAAATGCAGCCAGTAGTTTTGTCTAAAAAGTGATTTTTTTTTGAGAAGAATAATTTCATTATTCTCACACAGTATGATTTGTCTTCATTTAAAAACAAAATTGTATTTGATCTGGTTAGATTTTTATTATGAGAGCTGGGAATTGTACAGAGAATACAGCAAGAACAAACCTTGCTTGGGTCCCCCTCTCCTTCCCTCCTGTTGTACTGCTGTGGCATCCCCCTAAAATGAATTATTCATACGTTGCTCCTGAGGATCCCCTGTGCAACCGGCAGGTGCCACTGGGATATCTACCGGGAATTTCATGTCAGTGAAGTCACACCTACTTTTTATTAGCCCTTTGAAGGTCACACAAAGGGGATGACACTTTTTATCAGGCCTTTGATTTCACAACTTTCCCTGCAGGAGTAAAGGTTAATCATGAGAGGAAGAGTTATATCATGGGGGATGAATTCCTTGCTCCACATGGCTGTCTCCATGCAAGTGTTTACGGAATTAGAGTTTCTGGTGTTTTGAATGGCGTAGGGAATGTACTGGATATAACAACTCTTGGTGCAGGGAGTCACCTGTCAGGTGGATGTTTTGGGAAACTGAACACAATCCCATGTCTTGGTCATCGTGAGAGATGCTGAAGGAGCGATGCTGGTGGCAGAGGTGACTCCATGGCTTGTGTAGTGATGGCTGTGTGAAGACACTGAGCAGATCCTCCTGTCTCCTGGAGCATCTCAGCTCCTGTGGAAGGGCTAAACCTGATTGCCTGCAAGATGTCCATCAGTACAACACATCTAACAACACAAATTGGTCACCATAACACGAGTCATGTGCACTGATTTTATTTTTGCCAGGGAAGGGAAACTGTGAGGATGGGAGCTTGGGAAAAGAGGAAAACAGGCATGGATATGACAGGATTTGCTTTCAGGGCAGGGTTTTCTTATCCAGAGTGTAATGCTGTGTGATGTTCCCATTTGCGCAATCATTGTGTGTGTTACAGGAGCAGAGTTGGCCCCCAAGTATTTGATTTGCTTGGGTTCTTCAGGCTCTGGACCCCGGCAAACATGATGGTCATTGGTGTTCAGCCACCTTTCCCAGTCAGGGGATCAATCCAGCTCAGTACAGGGGTTCATTTTGTGGTTTGTGGTTTTTCCACAAGGACTTGGGGAGAAAAGATGCCATTCAAAGAAAATTACTGCATTGCCTATCAACTGAAAACAAAAGTCCTTTGTCCTGTCAATCATGGGGAGGCTTTATCTTGTCAATCAGGAGGAAAATGCTTCCTTTGCACTTCTGCCAGACTTTCCACAGACTGAGTTTCTCCTTCATTCAAACAAACAAGTGTTGAGTGCAGTAGCTTTCAATAATTAAAAAAAGAAAATATATGAAATAAAAAGTTAATATTTTATCAGTATTTAGACTTGAGAGAAAAGTAGTGATGCAAGTTAGTGTGTGTCCTGTCCCATAGTTGAACCTGGGTGATGTAACAGACTGTCAAATAGTGCTGGAGGGAGAGGTGTCCTCCTTTCTCATAGCTGCTGTGAACCCACAGGGGCATGTGGTTTATTGAGCTACTTGTGATTGTGCCAGTGTGTTATCTGTGAGCTATAAAGTCCCTGTGTGTTTTGGGATGTTGTACTCTAAGGTTTGTGTAGGTTAAATGACCCAGCTTCATTAGCTCTTGGCAGCAGCTGCACAGGGGAGAGATGCACAGATTTCCATCAATGACCTCATTGCAGGTCTGGCCATGACTCTATTTCTGCAGCATGTGGATGATGCTCCTGAGGGGGGTGTTCCGTGGGGCTTTTCCCTGGAGGGCTGTGTTCCCCTACCCTTGCTGTGAGGGCACTGCCAGGCTCGCCACTGGCACTGCTGCCTTGGGCAGGCAGCAGGGCTGGTTCTTCACCCTGTGGTGGGTTCAGGCAGGAGGGAAGAGGCTGCGGTGTTATCCCAGGAGGAAACCACAGTACAGTGTGTTTGCAGTGCCTGGATCAAGCGGCTTTTGTCACTTTGCAGCAGCTCACGAGCAACACTTGCCCTGACTCTGGTTTTGTAGACTGGGTGTTGTGGCACATTTTGAATCATTTGCGGCTTTTTTTTGTTCACAAGAGTGAAAGATGTTTTCCTTTCCCTTTCCACTTCCTTTGCCTTTCACACAGTGGTTTTCCTTCCTGTGCTGCTCCACAGATGGGCCTTGAGTGGGTCCCTCTGTGAGTAAATGTACTTCCAGGAATCCATCTGTCCATCCATCAGTCAATGCACAGCTGGGTGATGGGAGGTGAGTACCAAACACCACGCATTTCCCTGTTTGGGCTTCACAGAAATGCTGCCAAGTGAACAAGTTGGAGACCCAGTAAAGTTCTAGAAGTTCAGGTCACCTCATGTCGACAGCACTGCTGGACCTCGCAACCCTTTGGTGCTCTTTCAGCAGCTCCAGAGCAGTGTGGGGTCCCCAGTTCCCCACCCTGCCTGGATCTGGAGCTGCAGGAAAGGTCCCTCTGCTCATGCCAACAGCAAAGTTACCAGGTCTCGCTGCTTTAAACCTTTGCTGAGTTGGGCTGTGCCAAGGCTGGGGGTGTTGTTTTCGAGCTGCCACGTGGCTGGGTTGCATGTGGGTGCCTGCTGGGGGCTGTTGGCCATCTGCTCACTTCCTCACGAGCTGGCTGGGCAAAAGCTTTTTCCTGTAAACAGCTCTCTCCTGGGGCATGGTGTGGTGTCAGGAACTGGTATCATTGTTCTCCACAGCCACACATTTCCCTTTGCAGCCAGCTAAATATATAAAGCTGCTAGATATATAAAGTAAGCCATGTGGAGTTTCCATTCTCTCTTGGCCCCTCTTTGAGCAGGACACCCAAATATTGCACTTAGTCGGTGCCAGGGCTTTGATGGTGACGTTACGTGACTTTGATGCTTTTGGTTGATGGGATCCTTTCTCAAGCCAAGGTGAAACTCTTGGCAAATAGGGACATCTCTTTGTAGCAGGGAAGCTGAGTCATCCCTGTTAAGCTTTTAGTTGCAAGCTTTATTCTTTTCCTGCAGCCCAACTTCATTTCCCTTGCTCCAACCTTGGATGCTGCAGCCACTGTCAGTGCATTTCCAGGAGTGGCTCAGCAGGGAGTGCAAGCACAGGGTGCTCCTTCCCCGTCATCTGCGGTGGGAGATGACGGAGCTGCTGGCTCCACAGCCAGAGATGCAGTTTATCCTCTGGGAAAACACAGCATGCTGGTGATGCTGTGCATCCTGAGCTGATGCTTGTGCTCAGCTCCATTTGCTTTCTGTACTGGGAGTCTTGGCTCTCTAGGGCTGTACATCAGATCTGTGTCTTTTACCCTTCTTCTGTTCCTTTTAAAAAAATTGGTTTTCAGAGCATAGAGTAACTGGGTCTGGATCCTGGAGGAGCCATGTCTCTGGAGCAGAGAGCAGGGACCAGCACTGCTGATAGCCCACCACCTTCACTGTGCATCTCTGTCTTAAGAAAGCCTGGCTCATTCCCCAGAATTCTCCTAATTCTTTACACATCAATATTTTATCAATATTTTATAAATCCCAGTGTATCCAGCCCCAGTCAGGTGAGTTGAGGCTGGGAGAGCTGTGGTGTGAGGACATGGTGGATGGTTTGGAGAGTCTCTTGGGATCCTGCCCTGGCACCCACCTCCTCCCATCCAGCATCCCCCCTGCCATGGACACGGTGTGGCTGCTGCCAGACAAGGACAGATGGGGCCTGGCATTTCCTTTCACTTCTCTGAATGCAGGAGATCTGTCTTAGCCAGGCCTTTCTTAATGGAAGACAAATATGAGTCGCTCTGGGTTTTTTTTATATCAGTCTTTTTTTATTTCTTTTCTTTCTGAACTATAACAAAAGCCTTAGTGCACTGGGACCAGTAATTAGCTTTGCTCTTATTTTCCAAGTAACTCACCTCTGAAGCACGTGTGTGCTGGGAGGCTCCTGGGGCACATACAGGAGAATGGCCCCAGGGCTGAATCTGCATTTCTGCTACATAAATTCAAATTAATTTCATACATCAAATGATTTCACTGGTCAGGGGATCACTTCTTATCAGGGGCTGCTGGGACACTCAGCTGCTGACCCTGACCAGGCTGCAGCTGCCAACTCCTTTGCAAACATGCCAAAAATGAACCCAAATGCCACATGGGATATGTGCCTCTGGAAGTGGATGTGTTCTCAGTCACTGAGACACCTCGTCCTCAGGGAGGAGGAGGTGTTTGATCCCCACCCTGTGTGTCTCTGAAGTTGCATGTTGAGAGAGAGTGTGTGAAGTCTCATCTGGGCTCTGCTTTCATCGGTAACTGCACCTTCTCGTGAGTTTATTCAAATATTATTTCACTGTTTTCTTTGAGTGAATCAAGGGCTGGCATTACTGAGCTATTGATTGCTGTCAGCAAGACTTTATTTTTGGCTTTTAATCTTTTGTAATAATAAAAGTGAATGGCTTTGAGTCGCTCGCTTTCCATCCTCAAGTATCCTAAAGCTTCCTAAGAAGCACAATGCCTTGGCTCAAGGGTCAGGGACTTCTGCTCTGCGAAACTTATGCTTCCAAGAACCAGGAGACGCCTTGAGAAATGCATGAACTCCCTCAAGTTTGATGAACAAAGAGTCTTGTCGCTCCCCATGGAGTTCCAAAGGAGAGCAGATGGCATTGAAAGCATCTTCTCAGTGGCAGCCAGGCCTGCTGCAGAGCTGATTGCACACAGGAGGTCACACTTGATGGGTGTGGAGTTGTCCTGGATGATTTTCAGGTTTTTCAAAGGCCTCTTTCTCAAGGCAAGACCTAGGACCTTTGTACCCATCTCCTGCCTCATCCCATGCCAGAGGGGATGCTGTCCCTGTGCTCACACTGGGATGCTGCCTGGGGCACTGCGGGCTTTTGGTCCAATCTTGGAAGTTTTTGTTTCCTATAAAAGCATTTCTCTCCCCTCTTTCTTGTTTAATGTGAGCTGGCCAAGGGTATCAGCTGTGGTTTGAGCTATTTCTCAAGTGTTTATTGGAATCTCACTGTTCCTTTTGTGCATTTCCTGCCGGCAGCGCTGCACCTTCCCAATTAGTGGAAACTCACAGTGGGCAGGGGCACTATAGAATGGCTTAGTGCTTGTGTTGTTCCTGCCAAGCAAGGTGGGGTCCTTGGGAAGGGAGGTTTGCAGGTTGTATTTCTGAAATGATTGTTCTCCCATTGGACCAAAGATGCAGCACAAAGTTATTTACTCGCTGTCCGTCCATCCTTGCTCTTATTACCTGATGCATTTCTGGGGTTAATGTCCTGAAAAATGGTACTTGGTGACATTTTCAGTGCTGCTTGTGTGTGAGGAGGTCTGTGTGTGCATTTAGTGTCCCACTGTGGTGCCACCAAGTGTGGTGTTTCTCTGACTGGTTGACAAATGGCATTTGCCACCTGCAAAGCCCAAATTTCAAGGTAGAGTGTCACATCCTTGATGAAAGGAATCTTCAACCTTGGCCTCACACAACTGCAGCGACACAGGGCAGAAACAAAACTCTCATCCTCCAGGAAATCACAGTGTGCAATTGCTGATTGACCCCATGATGTGCTCCTGAGTTATGGGGCCAGGTGGCTCTTTGCAGCTGCCTTTTCCTTCCTTATTGTACAGCCTTCCCAGCACAGGGCTGGCTCTTCCCCTCCTCCTGCTTTCCAGGAGCCTCGCTGCCTGAAATCACTTGGAGGTTCATTACCCACATCAGAAATTGCTGCACAGCTCATCCTCCTCCAACAAGTGATGATCTCCCATGGAGCAGTGGCTGAGGAGGAGAGGACTGAGCGCCTTCCATGGCTTTGTTTGGAGAGGGAAAACAAAATAAACAAAAGACAGAAAATCAGCTCCTTTCTCAAATTCTCAGTCTCCTCCTCTGCCTCATCACTTGGATTTTGGTAATTGCTTTAATCTGCACTTGAGGTTTCCTGGCAGGAGGATTTTTCAGTGACTGTCGTTTCTTTGTTTCTGGTTGTTTCAAAACTCATTACTCCTGGCATTTATTTACCCAGGCTGGAAGCAGTTTGCACCAGGGGCACAAAATGGAAATTGATTTACAGCGACAGTGTATGATCTAGAAAACGTCAATTTTTTTTCCTCTTGGGTCTATAAATTAGTTTTGACTCCAATAAGGTTTTCTCCTATAGTTATAAATCAGATCCCAAGGAGCTGTGAGAGTGGGATATTAAACCAGTCAAGCAGCAGCTCTGGATTGCAGTGGTTCTGATGCAGCTTTATCACGGTGCTGCTCTTCTGCTCTAGCTGAGAAGAAGTGTTGGATTAGATGATCTCAAGATCTCTTCCAACTTAAACAATCTGGGATGTTTTTCTGGGATTTTTTATTTTTGTTGTTGTGTACAGACACAGGTCTGGGTGATGCTGATGCCAGGAGGTTTGTATGGGATGCACTAAGGGAAGGTGCTTTCAGCTGGTTAGAAGAACCAACTGCTAACATACAATTGTATCCTTATGTAAATCAATTAAAAATTAAATAGGTCTAAGTTTTTAGGAAGATAAGGGTCTGGAATTGCTTGTGACTTAAGGAAGCAAGCTCCACACTGAGGGGGTTTTTTTGAGAAAATTGTTACTTCAGCAGTCCTGAACTAACAGACCTCTACAAGGACTTGCCTCAGGCTGTAAAATCACTGATGGTTTGAGAAGTTTTGGGTTGTTTGGAGTTGCAGCCTCAGCGCAGGGAGAGTTCACACTGTGTGAGCAGCTAATGCAGGCCAGCACTCCCAGGGCTCTCTCTGGGACAGCTGATGGGCAGGAGGGCTGGAGGGAGGCTTGGAAGTGAGGAAATCCACCTTTCAGCTGGTGTTCCACAGGGTTGGATTTGATATGCTGTAGAGTCAGCTGCAGAAACCTCTGTGGGCAAACACCGTGGCGGCTCCTTTCTGGATGCTCAGTTGGGTGATTCTCCTTCCATCCCCATGACCCCCAAAGCTCAGCCTGGATGGGCTGATGGCTCTGGGCTGCAGTTTTGTGATAGATAATGACCTTACTGTGAGTGAGTGTTGTTTCTGTTCTAGAGTGCACTGGAAAAAGTATTTTTAACCCAACACAAAACCACAAAGGAGGTGACAACGTGATTTCAGCCTCATCGGTTTTTCCATTTTTACAGTCATTAAAAGGCCACCAGCAGCAAAGAGCATCAGCCCTGGCCATGAGTGCAGCTGGTTTTGTTCCTGTATGTGATCACTGGCACAGTACCCAGGGGTGGGTGGTTATTTCCCCTTACAGCAGGTTGTGACTGGCCCCGTACCTGTGCCTTCCCAGCCCACCACTATTTATAATCAGTGAGGTTCCTAGAGCAATGTTTTAATCTGGTTAGGAAGAAAGGCATTCGTGTATGCGTGGGGATGTTTGCTTCATTTTGGGTTCATTCGATGGGTTTTTTCTCTGGTTTTTTTTTTTCATTTTAATTAGGGACATGTAAGCTTTAAGCAAATTTGAAGCAGATGGAGTTGGTGACATCACCCTTTGTTTTACTCCTGTTAGTGCAGATTAGCTACTTTGGGGTAAATCCTGGGGAGGACCTTCTAGGCTTAGCCATGCCATTCTCCAGCCTTTTCCCATCTCTTTTGTCTTTCCTGTCTGTCTGCTTTGTCCTTTCCTTGCCCCTGCTTCTCTCTCCCCAGGCACTGTGCCTGCCTCCATCACATGCTGTTTCCAGACGAAAATCCCATAAGCTTCCAGCTGTTCCTCGTGCTGGAAATGAGCAGCCAGACTGTCCTGGGAATGCAGGGAGCCCTGTGGGGTGGGGGTTCCCTTGGGAAGAGGCTCCAGGGGTTGATGCTGGTGTAGGATGAGAGCCTGGATCTCTGAGCTGAATGCTGCCCGTCCCTTCCCAAACCTGACTCCATGACGTCAAGCCATGTGGAGTTTTGTGTTCTCTGTTGGTACCTTCTGGCAGTGCTGCTTTCCCTGTGTATTCCAGACCCTGTGGCACACCCTGGGCTCTGCTCAGTGATCCTGCCTCTCCTCTGCTCCAGCATCCCTGGACAGCTCTTGCATGGGGCTTGTTTGTGGATTCATTCCAAAAGTTGGAGCATCTGCACCAAAGAGCCTTTTGGCTCCAACTTGTGCTGTCCTTGCCTGGCACCGCTGTGTCCTTGGATGGGTCCCCTGCCTTTAATTCTGACTTACCTCTATGTTTTGCTTCTGTTGTTTGCATGAGCATTCCAGGCAGGGCTCAAATCTCCGTGACTTTTTCCTGTGGCCCATCTGAAGGAGCGATGGTTTGAGATTGTGCCCAAATCTTGTGCCAGTGACTGTTCCTCCCCTGCAGAGCAGGGCCAGTGGCAGGGCCCCTGTGCCCTCGTTGTGCAGTGGGTCATGAGGCTGTTTTCTTGCTGCCTTGGTCCCGGCTGGGCCGGCACTGCCTCGCACCAGGCGCTGCTCCCACCCGAGCCAGCAGGAATTCACTTTATCTCCCTGGCAGCAGATGAAAAGCCCTGGCCACAGGATGTGTTTGTGCACATTCTGCTGGGGAAGGCCAGGCACAGAGGAGGAGGGGGCCGAGTTACGCTCTGTATCCTCAGCTCTATTTTCAATACTTCCCTTTCCCCTCCAAAGAGTTAAAACTGGTTTTATCCCCACCCCCGCCATTTCTCCAGAGATGCCCTTGGAGAGTTATTCTGCCTTCTCCAACAATAACACTGCTGGGATCCTGGCCGTGGTGCTTGGCTCAAGTGGTTGGTGTGTTGGTGAAGGCTGAATTGCCAAAAGCAAATGCTCTTCAGCCTTTGTGATTCGCTTCCCCCACGGACCTGATGGCACAATAAATTAACACACTCATTTTTTCTCAGTGGGAATCTGGATGAGGGCGCAGGAGAAAATGCATTTAACAGGCTGTGTGTTATCTTGAGCTTTTATTTCCCCTTTGCCTGGATGCCCACCACAGAGCTGTCCACTGGCATGGCCAGGGTCACTGCAAAGCCTGCAGTGCTTCACACCATCCTGCCAGCACTGAGATTAATAAATATTCCTCAAATATATGGCTATATATAACTTTCATTTCCCTTTTGTACAGAGCTCTATTGGATCATAGGTCTATGCTCTTACACCTGCTGTTCAGGGCTCGTGCATATAAATACAGCTCAGTTTTTCTTGGCTGCTCCAGGATGGCTTGGCCTCATCCCTGCCTCAGTTTGCAGCGTGGTGTGTGTGTGGAACACAGCACAGGCATCACTGTCCTGCTTTTTCTCTTGGTCAAATTGCTCAAGTATTGTTGGACTTTGTATTTTCCATTTGAAAATTGGCATTGACAGTTTGCAGGGGTGTTGTGGGGGTTTGTTAGCAGCTGTAAAGTGTTTGGTGCCGAGCTTTGGTGGGAACATCAGTGCTAAAGCTGTGCAGGGATAAGCAGGGTCTATGTGAGACCTCTGGCTAGGCAGAGTCATAGAATCATCAAATGGTTTGGGTTGCAAGGGACCCCAAAAATCATCTAATTCCACCCCCACTGCCACAGGCAGGGACACTTTCTACTAGACCAGGTTGCTCTAAGCCCTGTCCAACCTGGGCTTGGATACTACCAGGGATGGGGCAGCCACAGCTTCTCTGGACAACCTGTGCCAGGGGCTCATCACCCTCATGGGAAAGAATTTCTTCCTAATATGCAGTTTATATATCTCATTCAGCTTAAAGCCATTCCCCCATTTTCAGTCACTACAGTTGCTGCTGTCAGGGCTGGAAGCAGGATGCTTCTTGCTTTGCAGGAGGACTCCCAAACTTCTGTGCCAGTGCTTTCCCGTGGTTAAATGCTCATCAGTGTGTGCTGCAGGTGCCTGAAAGCAGGATTGGAAGGCCCCACTGCTGGCACAGCAACCTGACTGAGGTTTCTTACAGATCTCCCATTGCAGTTCACTGGTCAGTGTGTGCCACTTGTGCCTCACCGCTGCCAGTGTCTTACCTGTGCCAGGCTCTCTGGCTGGAGGTGTCCCAGCTGGAGCCAGAGCAGAGGCAGCAGCTCTGGGAGCTGGGCTGGGAGCCTCCAGGGGAGCCTGACTCTCTCTGAGATAAGTAAATGTTCTCATCCATCCTTCTTATTTGTGTCTTATCATCCATGTTTAGTGCAGATGGTCCGTTCCTGCAGCGCTGCTTCCATCCTGCCATCATTTTGCTTAGGCCAGTATCCAAGAAGAGGCTATTTATTCCTCTGTTTAAATTTATGTACAGTATAAACCATTGTGTCCCGAGCTGTTTATGAAGCAGAGAGGCACTTCCTCTTCTCATTTCTCATTTTTAATCAATGGTTTTTGCTTACTCACCATGACAGAAGCCATGGAGGGATTATTTCTTTCCCTTTTCTCCCTTATTAAACTCAGCAGTGCCGGTACAGGTACCAAAAACCAGTTGCACAGAAAAAGCCATGATTTCCCTGCACGGATTCTCTGGAGACAATCATCTGTGCCATTATTGGGACAAATTGAAATCAAATGGCAGCAGCAAGGTGTGTGTTGTGTTTCTGCTGAGGTTTCTGGTGCTGGCTGTGAGCAGGGCTGGGAATTGCATCCTCCTCTTTTGCCTCCAGTTCATGTTGCAGGTTAGCCTGGCCTTGCAGCAGCAGGACCAGATTATCTTAAAATATAAGAGCCCTTTCTGTATCCAGCCAGGTGCCATTAAGTGTCCAGGTATCTTTTGATGGTGGGATTTGGCTCATGGATTGAAGTACCTTGTGAAAGTGTTGCTCTTACTCAGTAGTCAAAGTAATTAGAGTGGGGCTGTCAGGAGGTGTCACAGCGGCAGAAAAGGGTGGCAGTGACTTTTTGAGCCAGGCAAGTAACTGCTGCTTTGCATCAAAGCTTTTGCTGTCAGTAGTTTGTGTCCAAGAGCTTTCCTACACACCAAGCCTGAAAGCGCGGCTGACTCTGGCTTTGACAGGGTGTGGGCTCAGTGTGGGTGATTAAGGTCATTTTTGCTTTACCTAATTGATATTGGGAAACTGATCCTGCTCAGCATGGTGAGAGTCTCTGACAGGGATGATATGATGTCTGCTGTGGAAGTGGCTCCACTGCCCAGTGCTCTTCTTTGGGAATCCTGTTTCCTGCAGCACCTGCTTGACAATAAACAATTCAAACTGGAGTGGCCCCATTGCTGGTGCCAGACTGGGACCAGCCAGTGCAGGGCAGACCTGCAGAGAAGGTGAGTGCACAGCACACCCTGGGTTACACAGCCCCCCAAATCCAGGGCTCCAGTTCCCTGTGTGGCACCTTGGGAGGTGGGAAGACAAGCTGCAGGAAGGTGCTGGTTGATGCATCAGCCTCTGGTGGAAGCTGGAAGCCTGAAAGTGTTTCCTCCAGCCTGAAAGTGTTTCCTTCCTGTGTGGCAGCTCTTGTGGGGCAGGATGATCCTTACTGGAAGTCACTGTTTGCCCTGTTTATAGTGCAGTTGCCTGTTGTTTAGCTCCCTTTCTCCCTTGTGCTTCTGGCCTCGAGCTTTCGTGCCCAGAGCTCAGCAAAACCCCACCTCCCTTCGGCATCGGTCGTTTGGGGTCACCGCTGGCGTGGAGAGGATGCCTTTGGAAAGGATGTGATTCTGCTGTGTTTGCTAACAAAGTTTCCTGTTGAGTGTAGTTTCTCTTCCTTTGCTCATACCATGATCATCCAGAGCTCAGCCTATTTCCTGCTCAGCAGCTCGGGGGGGACACAGTGCCACGTGGATGTTCCCGGCTGCCCAGCCCCTGCTTGTGTCACCAGTGGGACCTCGGGCTTCTGGATGTGTCTGGCAAACCAGCTCCACCAGTTAGGATGGGTGTTTGATGTAGTCTGTTCTTATTTGGGTTTAATTTATAAACTCTTCAGGGGTGATGAAATCAGTGTAGGATTTTCTGTTGTGGCCCTTGTGAATAAGAACGTTTCCCATCACTTCATTCCCTATAAAAGAAGAGAAAGTGTGTCTATAAACAAGGCTGTGCACAATAAAGACATTATGGAAAATATTACACTCATCCGTATTGATTTTTGCTTTGTTTGCTGGCTGGTTCCTTTATTACCCTGGCAGAGCCATGAGCAATGTCATCCCAGCTCAGCTAACGAGCAAACATCAGATCTGCCAGTCTGCCTTGAAAATCCACTTCCACGGTCATTTTAAAAATAACTGTTTGGAATGTCTGTCAAGGGCTGTGATGCTTTTTGGGAGAGCTGGTGTGGCACAGGAAGACACTGGGTTGAGAAGGAGCTGCTCTGATTCATGGCTTGGTTATGCAAGTGAGGTGGATTATGTGACGTGGAAAACATGGCACACCCCGGGGATGGGACTGGGGGAACCACCACTGTCCTCTGGACTTGGCAAGATCAGTGCCTTTTGCAGGAGGATGGCTGAGGCCAGTTAAACAGGATTAAACACAGCCCTTCCCCAAGTTTTGCCTGTCACTTTTATTCAGTGACCTTTCCTTAAGTGATGCACTTCACCCCCCTTCCCTCCCCAGTAAGGAAATGTTTGCAAGTGCTTAATTTATTTTAAACTGACCCTAGTTCCCAGAAGCAAGGGCTGGATTTAGCCCCAGGGTCTCTGGTGGGAAGAGATTGGGGCTGTCACGGAGAGTGATGGGTATGGGTTTTGAATACCATTAATTAATTAGAATTTTGCAGTCCCTTTTCCATGCTGGAGCAGCAACTCCCTTCATTAGCAAGGAGATAAATCCTACCTCCAGCCAGCACAGCACAGTCCCAGAAACCTTCCCAGCTCCTTGCTGGAGAGCACGTTCTCAGCTGGGACTAGATTTACGGTGCCATCATGTATTATTCATCCGAAATAATACATATTCTAAGTCTGCAATTGTGCAGGGCAAGGCAGAGTAATTTGAAGGATACCTCCAACCTATAAATCTCAACGTTCAAAGCTTTGACAGGTTTTGTGTGTAGTAGTTTTGGGGGCACACAAGGAACCCTTCCTCTTAGCAGAGAGCAAGGGATGTGCCCAAAATGAAATGTTTTACAAACAAGCAACACAGTGTTTTGCTCAGCTGTCCAGTATCATTCTTTTATTTTAGCAGGAGAAATAAGTGATTTGTACAGGTTACATCAATTCTGGCCTGGTCTAAATATATCTGCTGAAAAAAAGTGAGAGCTTGCTGTTTGAGGGTATCATGGGCTGAGGTCAAGCTACTTACTTTAAATGATGGTTATGCCCAAGTTAGAATGAATAACCTGTTACTAAATGTAGATTTTGTTAGTGGGATTGTTTCTGATTGGGGCAGCAGAGGAAGAGGAAATAAATTAATCTTCTAAAACTCACTAGCATTTTAAAAAAATTGCATGTAAGTATCTATTAGGAAATTAGGGCAGTGGGACTTTTTAAAGGAGATGTGTGTTGATTTATCTTGATCTTATTATAATAATTGATGTTAAAGAAAAAACCAGCAATGAAAAGCCATGTTCTTTGCCATCATGAAATCTTTGTCCTCCCAGTAATGTTGCACTTACCCCTGGGTCTAAATTACAGCTCGGGTAGCCCTTTTCTTTAACTCAGTAAATAAGATTTAGCTCCTGTGTGCTATCCACCTGTTTCTATGGAAACCAGATTTTAGTGCCAAGCAACTCCTTGGATTCAGCACCGCTCGGCACCGGCTGGAGCGAGGGCAGCAATCAAACCCACCCCAAGGCTTGGGTGGGCTCACACTGATGCCTGCAGAAGCCAAATGAAGCAGGGAATGGCTTGTTGGTGTGATGCAGGACTTGTTGGTGTGATGCCAAACTTGTCTGATCCCTGAAAAGCTGATAATAGGGTTATGTTTTGGCTGAAATGAGGATTTTTGCCTCTGCCCAAAGGGAAGAGGAGGTGCTTTGGGCTGTCATCTGCACACAGGGAATCCTGATGCTCCATTTATAAATGTGGGTGGGATATGGAGGTGTGAAGAGCTGGATGGGATTATCCAGGGGATCATCTGTGATGCTGCAGTGAGCCGTGGGCTGGATGCTGGAGGAGATGAACAGAGTGGAGCAGTGCTTGTCTCAGGGTTCCCCTTCAAGTGCAGCTATAGAAGAGCAGAGCAAGCCAAAAAGACTTTCCTTTTGTATTGAAAAAATTATTAAAGCATAATTAAGTTCTTAGACTTGGATAATGAAACATCTTTCTCTGTGAGCCTTAGGGCCAAAATAGATGCATTTTTAATGTTATTTTTAACAGTGCAATTTTTTACGTGTCCCCACTCCTTTTCTCTTCATAATTAAAGTGGAAAAAGCCATGTGATAAGATTGTTATTAAAATTCCCAGCCTATTTTTGCCATATCTGGGATTAGATAATGCAGCAAATCTGAGGGTCTGCCCTGGAATCATGAGATGGTTAAAATCAGATTATCCCTCTGGTTGTCTTTCTCTGATATCAAAGACCATTTTGCATCATTAGGTAATGTTTTAATGAAAAACAAGGATGGAGGTTGGTGTTGGCCAACTCAGTGGCTGGACATCCCGTGGTTATGGTCTTTTGAAGGCTGTTGGATTATTCCATAATCCTTTCGATATCATTCTTGCTGCTTTCCAGGAATTTGTTCTCTCTCTTTGCTGTGCTGAGATGTGAGAAATCAGAGTTATCAGCTGTGGGAAGGGGCTGTGGCAGCGCAGGGCAAGCTTGGTGGTAAATAAACACTGTCTCAACTTCAGGCACCTCAGTCTGTGCTTACACACTGAGATCTTGACGATAATGAGGATTAATAATCTGCCACAATAATGACAAATTTGGAGCGGGCCCAAGGCTTAGCAGGAAGGACTGTGGCTTTGGGAAGGATTGTTACTGGCAGCTCTTTGGTGGTGAAGAGCATCAGCCACCACTTGCTGTGAGCATGGGAGCCCCCACCCTGCTCTGCGTGGCTCTCCAGGGAAAATACTGTTTCCTTACTGCCTGGTGGGATGGGGGCAGTTCCTGCCCTCATTTGAGTAGAGAGCTCATGAAAAGATCTGAAAGATTTTTTCTGCAAAATGTTGTAGCTAGAGACTTCTTCGAGGCTCTTGCATTCCTGCTTGGGGGTTTCTGGGATAAAAAGTGTCATGCCCTTGATCTAGTGTGACAGCCTGCTCTGTTAGAGGTGTGTGTGGAGCAGAGAAGATGCTGTGCTGGCTGTGGAACCTCCCTTTTCACACCCCTTTTTAGGGGGAACATTCAGTTGCTTCATTTCCACCATCCTTGTGCCTATTCCTTGTCTCATCTAAAACCACCTGCATGATTTGTGTCCCCACCCCAACTCCATCATTCCTCCAAGTAAAAGAATTCCCCCAGCCTGTGACTGGTTCAGATCTCGGTGCTCACTGAGCGTGTAAATGAACAGGGCAGAAACTAAATCCTGGATCAGGCGGTTTTCCCCTCTTTTTCTGCCTCAGGCCCTCCTGTAATCTTAATGGAAATAAAAAAAATCCTCCCTCCCCATCCACCTATTCTTTATTGGAACTGCTAAACAGCCATCTTCAGCGAGTTTTTGTAATAAAGGGATGTCTGTTAAACAGAGCCCCAGAGAGCTGAGCTGCTTACAGGGAGCTGTTTGAACTGGTCTCCTTGCTGGCTTTTTAATATAGTTTAATACAATTCTGGCCCTTTTTCTGCATAGTTTTTTCCCATCAAAGCTTATCGTTTCCACTCTGTTGTCTTACTGTCATGCAGCTTTAGATTGGGTTTGGGAAGGGGAATGGCCCGTGGAGCAGCAGAGAGCTCAGTATTTACATCCCAAATGCAAATTCATCAGTGACTCATCTCTGTCCTGGTGGTGAAATGCTCTGAAGTTAAAATTCTGGTGACAACAGGTGTGTAACAACACAGCTGCTTTTTTAACAGGTTGCCTTATTTATTTATTTGTAATTTTATTTATTTTAAGGTTTTCCTGGAGTGAGATATCAGTTACAGCCTAATGGCACCACACAGGGCCGGAGCAGCTCCAGGACAGACATGGCCTCAGGCAAACAAGGGCAGAAACACAGATGTATTGATGGAGACAGGAGCCAGAAGAGATGGGGATTTACACAGGTCTCTTGAATCCTGGCTGAGAGCTGGCACTGGAGTTGGAGGTAGCTGGTGAACAGCACTGGGTGCTCTGTTTGGGAGATGCTCTTGGAAAGACATGCTAGGATTCCTGCTTGCTTTGTGAGATTCATGGGCAGCCCTGGCTGAGCTTTCTCTTCTATTTCACTGAAAATGTTCATACAAGTTGTGGGATGTGCATTTGTGTTTGAGATGAAGCCCAGCAGAATCTGTGCTGCTGTGGGTGGCACAAGCTGAGCGCTTTTGCCTTGGTGTGGGGTGACATGAGAGCCCACAGATTTGTGTTTTGGCACCTTCCTATTTCCTATAGAAAAGGTACCATGATTTCCTAGGAATGGCAGGAAGAGGTTCTTTTATGAACTGGAGCAAACCAGGGAGGAGGTCTGGGCAGGGAAGGGGCCGGGGCACCTGACAGCCCTGCTCACAAGGTTGGTTCAGGAGGCTCTGGAGGAGAGCTGGGACCTGCCCATACCCTGCAGCCCATCTAGGAGCCTTTGGCAGCAGTTTGGCAGTGCAAAATCTGCTGGGAATGCTGTCAGGAGCCAGAGAGGAGCTGGATGTTTAATTAATTTAGATCATTTATATCATGAAGTGATTGGCTTGACATAGGGGCAGGGAGGTTGGTCCCAGTAGCTCTGGAGCCACTGGAGGGGAGGCTGCCAATGCCATCATCCCCAGCAGGCAGTACTCAGTCCCTGGGGGAAATTCCCATCAGGACATCCCAAGGGATCTGCAGGGAAGCAGCTGCAGGGCCATAAGGGAGTGAATACATCACTGAGTGCACTCAGCAGCTTCATTGAAACATCTCCAGGTCTGTGTGTCTAATTGCTTTAGACGTGTCCCATCCTTTGCTCATCCACCATGGAAGCATTTTCTGTTGGAGCTGCCCTGCTGTGATCCCTGACTGGGGCTGGGATGTGGAGATGAAGAGATCCCATATTTTATATGAGCAGGAGCTGTGTGATGCACAGCACATGCTGGTGCCAGGGCAGGATGAGACATTGCCCATACTGGGGATAACCCTGGTTCCAACCCACTCAGTGTGCGTCTTTAGATATGAAGAAAGGGGGTGTGATGCAGCAAGCTGTTAATGGAGGGATTCCAGTATAAATAACTTTGATAGATGATTAATGGATGTCTTAATAAAGGCTGAATAATTTTGGTATGTGGCTTGTCAGCTCTTATCCAGAGCTTTACAGATACAGTGCCGCCACCTACTATCTTGCAAACATTTATTACTGATAATGCTCCACATCTGCAGCAGAATAAAGCACTTTATGAAAAATACATCAGTAGGACCTTTGTAAGCAGAGTGCTGCCTCGGTATTCCCTGCCACGATAACCAGCGGGGGCATTCCCCTGGGTTTTCCCTGGATGCTGCAGTGATGACAGTTCTGTATTTCTCTTTCTCTTGACTTGTCAGCTCCCCCCTCATATCCTGGGCTCCTGGACAGGGCTGCTGCTGTATCCAGCTTGGAGCCCGGCAGGTCTGGTTGGAGAGGACTGGGCAGTCCTGGTCAGGAAAAGGCTCCACTTCCTGGGCGTGCAGGGGGCAAGGAGCAAAACAGTCATGAGGGGTCTTAGTAATTTGTGAAGTATGTGGATCAGGTGGCAAATTTAGTGGTGGTGTGTTGATCTGACATTTTGGAGGGCCTTTCTTTTCCATTCGAGCCCATTTTTTCCCTGTTCTCTGTGCTCTTCTCCATGGACATACTGGTCATCAGGCTCAGTGTCAGCTACAGGGTGGTGGAATGAGGATTCTGTGATAAATGTCACAGAGGAGCTGGTGCAGGGCTGTGTTGGTGGAGGGTTCTTGGCAGCCCAGGCTGTTGCTGGGAGCATCCTCCTGGCAAATATTGAACCAGTTCTCCGTGGTGAGGTCTGGTGAGTGATGTGGAGAAGAAAGCCCCAGTCTTGTGTCAGCTAAATGATGGAGAGCCTCATTCATTTCTCCTGCCCTCATGGCACACCTTGTTCTTAAGAACCATGTTTCACTGCATATACCAGCTGGAAAACAAGTTCTGTGGACTGATGGCCACAAGCTGCCATGCATGAGGTCCCTCCACAGCGTTCCAGAGGCACCACCAAGTCTGGATGCTGCTGATGGGTGAGGAAAATTGGCTCTTGTTTGACTTTCAGGGTGCCTGTGAATACCTGAAGGAGAGCATAGGTCCCTGTTCACTTTATAGGTCAACACACATCGCCCTGTGGAGTCATTTTTCCTTTGAGGTGTGAGTCAAGGTGGGGTTGGATGAATGGGTTCTACTCAGCCAGCCATAGCCGTGGTCTTGCTCTGGTGGGAACACAGAGGTTTGGAGCTGGAGGAGCTCAAGCCCAGGCAGCTGCTCATCATCCTGCCTGTGCCCAGCTGCAGCCCTGCCTTCTCCAAATCTGCAGTTGTGGCTCTTCACTGACCAGTCCCACCACTCCAAATCCAATTTGCAGCTGGCAAGGGGCACAGTTTGCTCAGTTTAATGTTTTCTCTGTGAATGTAATTTCCGAACGGGGAACACTTGCATAAATATACATACATTGTCAAACCGTCTTTTTTTCCTTTTAGTCCCTCAAATATGTGATTTTATTTCTCCAGCTGTAAAGCCAAGCGTGTGAATGTTAAATTGTTAAATAAGTCAAACATAATTATTCAAGTACCCAGCATAATGTGTTTCAGAAGTGCAGAATCTGAAATCCGACACAATGCGTGCGGGTAAATGCTTTTGTGGAGATTGTACTCCTAAGGGGAATGTCATTTTGACAAGAATATATTTTCCCTCTTCCCTCTCAGAGCCTGTCTTGTACTGTCTTGATGCTTTGGTGGAAGTCTCATCCAAGTACAGTTGATTTTGATGTGGAATTATTCAAACCTTTCAGATCCATCCCTGTGGACTGGTTTGCTCCGCAGGCTGATGAGCTGATACCGGTGAGCTCAATGCTGAGGACCTGACGTGAAATGAAAGGTTTTCTTCTGCAAGTGTTGGTCTGAGCTGGTTATCCCTTGGTAATGCTATCAAATATTCTTTTCTGCAGTCGAGGCACATCATCTACATCTGGCCAAAATATGTCATGAAAAAAAGATGTTTTGAACGAAAAAACATCCTTTATAGCAGATGGGGGAAAAAGTCATTAAAACTCAATTTTCAGGGACTTCTTTGTGCTTTCTTTTTTGGTCAGAAAAAAAGAAAAATATTTTGTTTGAGGGCTTGTGGATAAAAAGGAAACATTGCCTTTTTTAAAATGAACAAACCCAAAATGCTCATCAGTATCTATCAGAGCAGAAAGCCCTTTTTTCTGTCCCACTCCTTGATTTGGAGTTCTACACCAGGCTGAGCTTTTCCTCTGTGAATTTCAGCTGTTGCTGCCATTAAGCACATACTGTTATTTACAGCATGAATTTTCATGCCCCACATGAGGCACCTGAGCAGCTTCTAACCCTGACCTAGGCTTTTTGGGGATTTTGTCCTACATCAAATGCCCTGTGCAGTGGTAACTCGGGTGCTGTGCTTGTTAGCTGTGAAGTCAGTAAGACATAAATGTGCTCTCACCGGTCTTACTGACAGAAAGAAAATGTCAAGAGAGCCAGCAAAGAACAAATACCACTTTTCTGTTCCCTTCCCTTACCACAAGTAAATACTTGTTGGACATTTCCAGGAACTTCATAGTACAGGAACCAGTTTTACCTGTTTTATTGTGAAATCTCTCTGTTCTGGACAAGAGCTCCAGGGTGAAGTTTGCCTTGGCCTGACCCTCTGTGACTGACCTGCCCATACTTAAGGTGACAGTGGTTATTTCTCTAATGGTTGCCCTGATCTCATCCTCAGATTTGCATAAGTGACCTTTGGGATGCAGTCTTGGGTATTGACACTTATTTATAATGCTGTCCAGAGCTCTGCAGACCTGCCCTGTTGGGACCAGCAGTTCCTGGTTGTGTTTTGCTGGGGTTTTTTGCCTGTACTGTCAGTGCCTGATGTTGCTGCTGGGACCCTCCGTTCCCCCTTGCACAGGGCATCGTCAAGGGCGTGCATCCATCTTCCTGCAGAATTGATGACCTTTGTCAGCGATGTGCATTCCAACCTGAGCCCTTAATACCGGCTGGGGGCTGTGGTGACAAAAGGCTGTATTAACACACAGATAAACCCCCTTCTTTTCCTTCCTCCTGCAACCCCATGCTGCCCACAGTGCTGTCCAGCAGCTCTTTGTCTCTGATGTCTGATTAAAGGGCTGGAAGGATGAGCATGTGGTGGTGAGAGCTGTGTTTCCCTTTCTCTGGATGAATGTGTGATTGTGTGTGTGTATTTTCGGTGTTTCTTTCCTGTACTAGGGCTGGTGCTCACTCTTTACAGCCCATCCGATTTTAACGCTGTGTGTTGAAATTCCTCGAAGCTTCTGGTTTCTGCGTGTTCCACACTTGCTCAATCTGTTCCTATTAATTTTTAAACACGTTTTAGCGGTAGATAAACAGCTGGTGACACTTTTGGAGTTGCAGTGTATCATCTGAGGAGCTGATGTAACACTCCCAGCACTGCACACCGAGCTGGGGAGTGCCAGGGCATCAGGGTCCTGTTCCCTTGGGATGCAAACACCCTCTGGGTGATGCTTTCCACCCCTCTCTGGGGGAGCTGAGGCTCTCCAGCTGCCAGTTTGCTTTTCCTGCTGCTTAAAACTATCCTGACACACTCCAGGTCCTGAGCAAAGCTGAGCTCATGGTGGAGGATCCAGCTGGGGAAATCTGCCTGAGCATCTTTGACAAGGCTATTTACATTCCTTAAATCATTGACTGAAAACATCATGCCTGACTCTTTCCTTTTTTTCTTGGAGACAGCCAAGATCTAATCTATGATATTTTTTCTTTACAGCTGTATGGATTTGTTAGGTCTGAAGGGACCCTTAGATCATCTTGTCTTGCCCTCTGTGCAGTAGTGACCGTGGAAATCCATCCAGCTTCCCTTCCGCCCTGTAATTTGTGAGCTGTGACCGTGTACACCCTGTCAAGGGAGCCAATATTTTGGATGTCTTTTACTGCAGTTCTTTTATACACCCGTTTGCAGTGTGCTGTGAGCGATGCATGTTTCAGTCACCCACGTAGCAGTAAATGTGCTGTCTGCAGAGGCAGAGCAACGACTAAATTTAACATACTCCAGTCAAATCAAAGCACTTTATGGGTATATTTATCCACCATTACAGGATGAGAGGAAGGGAGGTGTTTTCTGACTCCCAAGTCTCTGGAAAGCTGCCTTGAGGATTGTTTCTCCCTCAGCCCAGGCTCCTGCCTTTCAGCAGGTGTAAATAGATTGACAGTATGGAATTAAGCCATGGAAAAAATGTGGCTGTGTGAGACATCTCTATGCAATGGCACAGCCAGCACATGCAGTGCCTTCCTCTCCAGGGCTGTACTGGGCTCTTCTGGAAAGCCCAGCACAGAAATGGCTCTGCCCAGGATTGGGAATGTGATCCAGATAGTGAGTTGTGTTTGGAAACCTCTTGATGCTTCTAGTTAATCATGGATTTGGGAAATTCAGTGTTTGCTATTTTGAGAACCGTCCTCTGAGTAACGAATCAGAGGGGAACTGAGCGTTGTTTCTACAGTCGGAATATGATGGATGGAAAACCCATTTTTATTTCTAAAATAACATTTATTTCTGGAAGGCATTTCACCAGCGAAGCAGAATATATAATAAAATAAACCCCAATCCTTTTATCTCATCTGGGGAGGGCAGGGAAGAGGAGGAGCAGAATCCATGCTGTGCACAGCCGTCTTGGCTCTCCTAGTGCATTGCACAACCTTGAGAGTTTTCATTTGTGTAAACCATTGATAACTGCAAAGAGAAAAGCTCTTGGTAGAATTTGTAAGCGTGATAGAGCCACCCTTTTCCCAGGTTAGCCTCTTGCTTTTGAAACAGTTCTTGTAGTGCCTGGAAAGTTGGGCAGGGACTGTGGAATGAGGAACAATAAAGCACCAAAATCAGGAGCAGGTCCCTTGCTCTGATACTCAACACTGGCCCCTGCTTGTAGCTCTCAGGTTTGCAGAATAAGAATTTAAACACTTGTACTTTTTCCCCCCAAATGATGCAAACTTATAGGAAAGGGTGGCCTGACCTTTCCTGAGGAGCTGGGAATGTCTCCTCACTGCTCCTCCCCTCCCTCACTGTTCTGAACAGCTCAGTTTGGTTACTGCTGGCTGCCTGTTCTTCTAGGAATCAGGAATTTAACACAGTTTTTTTCCAGGTCTACTGGGATCCCCAGAGGTGACACTTTTGAGGCACACAAGAAGTGACTGAGATGTCTGAGTGTCTAATGCTGATGGAAAGGTCGGGCCAGCAGTGAGATGTTGGCACATCCCTCTGGTTTAGGTGTGCTAGACAGGGGAAATGAGTGGATAGAAACAGTCAGGTGCAAAAGTGTGGGGAGTTTCTCCTTAACAATGGGTGTGGAGCAGTTAAAGGTTCAACCAGAGCATCCTGCAGCTTTCAGTATTTTTTTCTGTTTCAAAAACAGTGAATTCCTGTGATGGCATTAATTTTTTTAATTCAATAACCTGAATAAATTAGGAATTTGTTTCTCATGTGCAGTTTTTCATGCCCCCTGGACAGGAGGAAGGAACAATGGGCATATTCTCCTGCCCATCTCTGTGAGTGGCATGTTGCTTTCTCCTTCCTTTCCTTAGGGAAACATTGGAAAATGGTTGTTTAACAGACATGTTAGTGCTGATCTTGGGTGAGGAGGCAGCTCAAACCTGGGTGGCTTTTGGGGAATTTTGCTTGGCAAGCCAGCTAATAATAATAATAATAATAATAATAATAATAATAATAATAATAATAAACCCCCAGAGTTTACAAGGTGCTTGTCTCCTCCTCCCTGCAGTCTGGGAGAAGATTAGGGCTAATGAAATAAATTTCATCCTGCTTTCCTGTGCTTCTCTTCCTAACATGCCTTTTCCTGAGTGTTTCTGCTCAGTGTACTTTGTGTTTTGAGGTGCTTGGGAAGAGAAATGCAGGCAGCAGAGCCCCAGCCCTCTCCTGGTTGTGTGTTCCCAGAGGTCGTTGGCTGTTTTTTCCCAGCACACCCAAGTTCTTTTGTACCTTCCTTCTTTTCTGGGCCTTTTTCTCCACTTCTTTTTAAACTTAGAGCTGTTAAAGTGAAGATGTTTCATCCAGGTGGATGTGTGTGTGCAGAAAGCTTGGAGCAGCTCATACATCTGTGAAGCCAGATGGGATTCTTGCTACAAGCCCTGACTCTGTGTAGCTGCAGGGAAAGAAACTTCAGTGGAAAAGGTCTCCCATCCCTGCAAATGTTGAGCTTCAGGTTTGAACAAATCAAAGCAGCAAATCCCAAGCAAATTCTAAAAGCTGCCTTTTACAGTGCACTTGAAAAACTCCTATGGCTTCCTGCCTCTTTTGTATGTGTTGGTATTACAGGAATTTCTTTGAGATTAAACGAGTTTTCTACTGATCTGTAAAACACAGCTCGTCTCAAATGGCTTGTGGTGGTTAAGCTGCTTGTGCTGCTGCAGGAGGGCTTTAGGAGGGACTTTGCTTCCATGAAGCTTCCTGGGGCAGAGGCAGATGCTTTGCAGGTGTAATGGAGGGAGTTAAGTAGAGTTAAGTAGAGCCTCAAGATGCATCCCAGGCTCAAAGCCTGAGAAATCAATGGAAAAGCTTCTGCTTCCTTCAGGGCTTGGACCACAGTGGTCTCTGAAGTGTTAACCTGCAGGTGCCTCAACCTTTTGGAGCAGGATATTTTTATTCAGTGGGATGTTCATGCTGTGGTCTGACACTTGGAGCTGAAAACCCACGATGTGGCAGGAAGGGACAAACCTGTCTGTGATCTGTTGGTCTGCAGATGGACTTTGGAACTGCTCCTACTTCTCCAGCTCCTGGTGTGGGCATCTCCTCTCAGTGCTGCTGCTCTGGGGCTGGAAGGGATTTAAACTTCATTGGGGAAACACATTCTGGATGCTGTGGCCATGCCAGAAGTTGGGGTGTCTGCAAAATGCAAAGGACTGGCTTTTTAACACTTTCTCTATTGTTGTTTTTATACAGTGCTGCATTTTTTCCTTTAGCACCTGGAATAATGCTGGAGGAAGTAAGGCAAGGAGAATTTTAAGCCTTCTCTTTTCAATAGGTAAATTACCCTTGTGCAAGTGGATTGGTTTCATGTGGATGCAAAAGGCACTTTTTTTGTGCTCCATGTATTTTTCTCTGACCTCCCAGCTCTGTTTTAGAGCTGAGCGGAAATGGGGACCTAAAGGTATGTGAAAATCTGTAATATTTTCTGCTTACATACAAGGCCTTGATCAAAAAGGATTAAACTTAATACAGATTTAAGCCAGATTCTTGGAAGCAGGTTTGGATATCCGTGTTTTGCATCTGACTAGCTGTTTTTTCCATCTGTTTCAACAAATCCAATCAATACTGGGGGAGGGAGGATGGATGTTTTTGTGAGAGAGCCTCTCCTTGCAGCATGTGCACAGAGCTGTGTCCCTCCCCGGGGCTCTGGGAGCCCTTGGCAGTCCCCTTGAGTGGAATTCACTCAGATACCTCAAGGCAGAGCTCTTTTTGAGTCACAAGATGCGTGTTTTGCTTAAGGGCATGACTTTGGGCACCCTGAATTATGGACTGGGGTCAGAGAAGGACCTTGAGCACTTAAGCAGAAGGAGGGCATGAGGTTGTGAAGCAGGTGACCTGCAGGTTGGAGAGGAAACAACTAAAACTGCCTGAATTCAAAAGTCTAGCAGGAGCAGCTGGTTTCTGGCCAAAGTTCAGCCTGTCTTGGTCTTCCCTATGGGGTAAGACAAACACCTCTGTGGCTGGAGCCATTTTTTGGGTGGCGTGGCCATCCTCTCATTTCTGATATTTGCATCACTGCTCTGGAGTCAGGAGTCATTTGTGGGACCCTTTCCCTGAACATTCCTGATCACTACATCCATGCAAAGAAGGAATATGATAATTTAACCACGATGCCAAGCATGGGGTGTGCTCTGAGCTCTGTGAGCAAGACAGAGATGCTTCTCTAGGCTCTCCAAAGCCTGCAGAGATCCAGAGCATCAGGGACAGGGTTTGGACCAGCTGGAAAGGCAGAGGCACAATGAATGCTGCCTTCTGTGTCTGACATCCCTCCTTACCTGCATGGAAATGATTCTGCTGGTGTTTTCTTCCCCACTTTGGCATGAGGTGTCCTTGTGGCCGCTCCGTGCCATGTGACAGTGCGAGGTGCTGCGGGCTGAGCCTGCCGTGCCCCACTTGGGCATCTGTGTAAACCTATTTGCCAGCATTTTTAGCTAATTAGTGTTTAAGGGTTTGGGTTTTTTGCCTTCCTCCTTTGTCCCTGTGGGCCAAATGCCCAGCGCAGCTTGGTGGTTTTCAGCAGGGACTGTGCCAGTTTGCACACGCTGAGGTTGGTGCCGTCAGCACCCACGTCCTACGCGTTTCACGTCTTCCCACGCTTGAGCTCCATCCTCTGCTTCTCAACGCTCGGCATCTTTCCAGGCTCATTAGGGAATTGCTGGGATGTTAATTAGGAGCAGAGGGAACGATCCACTTTGGCTGGACAGAGCAGAGGGCTGTGTTGGGGTGTGGAAATGAGGAGCTCCAGCACATGCCACTGCTGCTGTTGCAGCCAGCCAGGGGAGTTCACTCTGCACTTACCTGAGTGTCTGCTCCAGGGGCCTGAACCAAACTCCTGCTTTAGCCAGTTTGTTTGTGGTTTCCACCCCGCTAATTCACAGGAAAGTCCACTTCCCTGGCTGCATTACCACTGTTTCCCAAAGGACATGCTCCTGTAGCCAGCTTTTGTAACCATTACAAAGCCATGCAAATGAGCCCTCTCCAGTTACACACTGGATTTTTTCTTAAGAGGCAATTTTGTAATATCCTTAGTCTAGAGGAAAGCAGCCAGCCCTCAGCTCAGACTTCCAGTGTTCAGGCATTTCTGGGAATCCGTTGGGAGGATGCTGAAACCCCAGCTGCAATAAAAATCAAGTTCTTATTAGTTTCTTCTCCCTGCTGGCTCCCTTTGCCCAAATATATTACATTATTTCTCTAAGCAAAGGCAAAATTTGGCTGACTTGTGCTTCACAGGTCAAAGAATCCCAGCATATACTGGGATGAACTGGAATTTTGTGAGAGACAAGGGGCTGAGGTGCTGGGCAAAGCTGGGGAGGGAACCCGGGTAGTGGTGGAACCTCAGAGCCCTTGGAAGACATGGAGGTACTTCTAGAAGAAGAGGAACACAAAGACAGCTCTTTAGAAGGTCCCATGAATCACAGATGTATGTAAATGTATAAGTAAAATTAAAATATGAACATGTGGAAAACATTCCATCCTTCTCCACCTTCAGAAACCCAAGACAGGACAATTCTTCTGTTAAAATCAGTCCAGGCTAAATCTCCTGGGCATTGTCCCACAGGGATCTCTGACAAGAGCAACGTGCTTTCTGCTTTCTTACATGGAATGACATGGAGGGATGGAGCATCCAGGCAGCCCTGAGTTCAGTCCCACGGCGCTCTGATCCCTGGTTTCAGTTTCACACGCTGCTGCACACCAGTGCTGAAATAGTTTCGCTTAATATTTAATTAATGCTGTTCTGTATCATGCAGAAATGTGAGATTGGCTGGTGTCACCTTAAACCCCAGCGTGGTGGCACAGGCTAATGGCTCATTTCCAAATCAGTGTTCAGAGGCGCTACCAAGCCTGTCCCAGAAATAGTTTTTGGATATCAAGGCTTTTAATTTTCCTTCCTTTCTTACGCAAGTGCTTAACAGTTGCTTTATTTTCTGTTATTTGCAACTTCTGTGCAAATTGACAGGGCCAAGCTGAGCCAGGGAAAGCAGCAGAGCTGCAGGAGGGGATTTTGGGGGAGGAGGAGGAGGAGAAGGAGTGCATGGCCACTCACCCCTGCACCTCTTGCCCAGTAATTATGGTTTTGTTTCCTATTTCATAGCAGTGCTGGGTGTTGGAGGACAGGATGTGCATGGCAGTTCCTAGAGGTTCTGGTCCCCCCCTTGTTGTTCACTCATCATTTGACCCTTCCTTAGCCAGCAGCTTTGCCATAGCACCAGGTCTCTCTTGCTCAGTCCGGTGCTGGATGCATAAAGATGCAGTTCCCCTGTCTCTCCTGTTTTCATCTCCTCTCTGACAGAGATGTTTGCAGAGAAAGCATCTGTCCAAAACCTCCCCTGGGGTGGGCTTGTCCTCTCCCAGGAGCAGAGAATGTCTGTCCCCAGGCAGAAGGGATGTGCATGGCAGCTCGCAGGCTTGCAACAGGCACAGCCCCTCGTGCCCTGTGAATCCCCTCCATTTGCAGGAAAACAGGCCATGCCCTTGCCTTGGCTTCATGTCTGTGTGTCCCCCAAACCCAGAGTGTCTGTGTCACACAGTGTGATGGCACCTACCATGCTGTTGAGCTTGCCCCAGGCTCATGGCTTTGCTGAGTGTAGCCCTGCAATCCTTTCATTCTGTGCCCAAACTCTTAACAGCACCCGTGGGTGCTGCTGGGCTCGCTGTTTTGAGTATTTCAGGACCATCAAATGAATCTCTACTCCGTGTTCAGCTGGAGGCACAGCAGCAGGCACTTTCTCAGCTCGTCTTGGTTGGCTTTGGTGTTAGTTCACTTGAGAAACTGCTGAGTTTCCCCCCTGAGGCTTTTAAAGTCCCATCAAAGCCAGCTCCTCGCTCCAAGTCATTGCTATCACATAGTGATAATAAAAGTAACAGAACGAGGCAGCAGCTCAGCAGCCGTGTCGGAGGAGAGAGGCCATTAAGTAGCAGAATAACTATTTATTGCTGTTGTATTAGAGAAGCTTGGCAGCATAAAGCAAGCACTGTAGTCTCAGGGCATTAATTCCTGCGTTTGGGAGTCATGGGCGGCGCGGGGAGCGGCACAGCAGGACTGTGATCGGGCTGGTTCGTGGCTCTTGATGCTTCTACAGGTTGGGTTGCTTTGCCTCCTGCCCTCCCTTGCCTTTGCATCCTCTCTGTGTCCTGGGGAGGTGAGGGACCTGCTGTGCCTTGCTCCTGGTTGGGTGTGTTTGCTGTGGGGTGGGGACAGAGGAGCGCAGACACCTCCCAATGCACAGACATCAGGGTTTAGAGTCCCCCAAGAGATTCCCTGGTAGTGTTCCCTCTGCTACCCAGTTGTTCTGTGAGGAAAGGGCAAATTTGTGTCTTAAATATGGGAGATGGGGCGTGTGCATCTGCATATAGCTATAAATCCACCCAAGTTACTCTTTTTTGCTCCTTGTAAGGGAATATTGCTGGTTTTGCAGTGACTGCCTGCTGTTGTAAGGCTTCCTGAGAGCAGACATGATGTCGGCCCCAAAGAGCTCAAAATAACGTGTTAAAATGATATATAGGTCCTGTTCCCACTGGAAATCAGCAGTGGCTTTGCCAGCGACTTAATATTTGCATCCTCAACACGTAATGTGGCCAAATCATGGGTTTAATGCAAAATAGCAGTGGGTTTAATAGCATTGTTTTTAAAAGCCCAGCCAAACACACACGGTGCAGCAGCAGCCCTGCTGGGGCAGCACATTGCAGCTGATGGGACGCTGCAGCTGGTGGGGTGGGACGCTGCAGCTGGTGGGGTGGGACGCTGCAGCTGATGGGACACTGCAGCTGGTGGGGTGGGACACTGCAGCTCGTGGGACGGGACGCTGCAGCTGATGAGACATTGCAGCTGGTGGGGTGGGACACTGCAGCTGATGGGATGGGACACTGCAGCTGATGGGTCACTGCAGCTGGTGGGCTGGGACACTGCAGCTGGTGGGGTGGGACACTGCAGCTGATGGGATGGGACACTGCAGCTGGTGGGGTGGGACACTGCAGCTGGTGGGGTGGGACACTGCAGCTGATGGGACACTGCAGCTGATGGGACACTGCAGCTGGTGGGATGGGACATTGCAACTGTTCCCTTGGGAATTTTCTCCCTCCTATTGGCGGATGCCCATTCTGCAAGACACCAGTTTTTGCTGACTCCTCCTGCTCCCTGGGAAGCTTTGGGCTCTCAGACTGTGCTTGCAGTTAAGGCAGGTGATGCTCGCTCCCAGCACTGGCCATTTGCCAGGTACAATGTTGCCTCTGTCCCCATCTTGAAAATACGAGATCCTGGTTGTGCACAGCCCAACGTGTTGCAAATGACTGGAAAGTGCTGGGAAGTGCCCTGGTGTCCAGGGATGCTCTGCAGCACAAGGAAAAGAGTAAACGTGAGCTGAGCAGCCCCTGCCATGTGCACAACTAGGAGAAAATACAGGTTTCTTCAGCACCTCGAACTGGAAGCAAGTGGATCAAATCTTACTTGCTCTCAGAGCAGCTTTTATTTTAGTGTTTGTGTCTCTGGGACTGTCCACATTGGTGTTTTTATTGTGGGATGCCATTATCCAGCTTGGAAATGCTATCTCTGAGTTCTCACATGCACGGTGTTCTCCAGTCTGGCTGGGTCAGTTTGTTTTTTCAAATAAGAGAGTTTATTTGTGCATTTTCTAGTTGCTCAGAGACACCATCAGTTTGTCTCTTTGACTTTGGGGTCAAGTTTCTGCCCACTCAGAGGCACTGGGGATGTTTGGCCTGAGGATTTCATCCTTTGTGAGTTTAGGGGTAAACCAGAAGATTATTCCATGTAATTTCAGGCTGTGCAACCATCTCCCCCTGGAATGGTATGTGCAGAGGTGACACAGTGAGGTCTCTGCCCAGAATTAGCACTGCTGTGCAGAGCTGCTGATTTGCTTAGAAGCAAATCTCCCATTAGTTCTGGGAATGCACATCCTTGCTGGGGCTCAACCCTGGCTGGGATCCCTCAGCTCACTCCAGCTCTCAGCCACACTCCCTGAGTGCTGAGAGCTGGGAAGTCCCTCCTATGCAAAGTATTCTACAGTCCATCTGGGTCAGTTTGTTTTTTCAAATACGAGAAAGTTTATTTTAGAGTTTTCTGGATGCTCCGAGATACCATCAGCAATAAACAATGCTGGAGGAAGCAAAAGAGCAGTAAGCATAATAATTTATTTTCTTTTTGACTTCAGTTTATTTTAAAATCTGTAATTCCTAAAAGAAAGTGTTGGTTGTAAGGAAGAAAATGGTGAATTTCATATTGTGGTGATGGTGTGGTTTTAATTTTCTATTCTTTTCAAAAATCCCACTTCTCTGCTCGGCCAGGTTTCTTCCAAAATGACCAGTGAATGTGAGGAACCCACTCTGAACCTTGATTATTTTATTTTATTTTTATTTTCTTTCTTGTTCCCATGAAGTGCAGAACTTGATGCCTTTTTAAATCTGGTGCTCAGCCTCTGAAATCGTGTGCAGAACCCTCATGCTCCCTTTGTGGTGCTGTTGATTTGCAGTGATGATCTCGCTGGTCAGTAAATGATCAGCTGGGTGGCTGGATTTAGCTCAGGTCTAAAAATACAGGGCAAACTGGAATGCCAAGAATGTGAAGGGCATCCCTCACTTGTCATGGCAAAACCACCAGAAATTTCCCACTAACCCTTTGCAGGTCACTTGTAGAGAATTTCTGTCTGTGCATCATTTGCATTACATACCTGTAATATTCCTGTTTATATTCCTGGCATGTTATTGTCAGTGGGATGTTATATTTAGCTTTTATGGTAATTTTTTGTGCTGAAAGCAGTTTTCTGGGAGGAAATTACATTGAGAAACGGGTGAAGAAGTAATAATAATGGTAATAATCTGCTTAGGCTTCTGTTGTTAAAGCCCATGGCCCTCCACATGATGGAAATAAAATGTACAGATAAGAGTATGGATTTCCAAACAGCTTGTTCAAGTGACTTGGGGAGGGGCTTTTGGCAAGGGCATGTAGTGACAGGACAAGAGGGAATGGCTTTAAACTGGCAGAAGGTGGGGTTAGTTTAGATATTAGGAAGCAATCCTTCCATGTGAGGGTGGGCAGGCCCTGGCACAGACTGCCCAGAGGAGCTGTGGCTGCCCCATCCCTGGAAGTCCAGGGCCAGGTTGCACAGCGCTTGGAGCAACCTGGGCTGGTGGAAGGTGTCCCTGCTCATCCCTTCTAGGATGCAACAGCCTCGCTCCTACTGGATTCCCAGTTTTGAGTGGCAGGTTACTTTTAAGAGGAAAAACTTAAAGATCTGAGCTTATGAAATAATCAACATAAATCTGAAAGGAACTGATAACCCACAGCAGGAAATCTTTTTTGGTTGTACCATCTGCCTTAGGGAAACAAAGTGTCTGCGTTTCCAGGCTGCCATGAAAGAAAGGGGAGGTATAAATAACAGGGGAATTATACTTCCACTTACTGTCATGGAAGCACAGAATGGTTTGGGTTGGAAGGGACTTTGAGCCCATCTCCTTCCACCCCCTGCCGTGGGCAAGGGCACCTCCCACCCGCCCAGGGTGCTCCAAGCCCTGTCCAACCTGGCCTTGGACACTCCCAGGGATGGGGCAGCCACAGCTTCTCTGGGCAACGTGCCAGGGCCTCCTCACCCTGGAATATCTGTATTAGTTGTATTAGTATGTCTTTGTATTCCAGAAGCAAGGAAAAGCCCCAGATGAGGTCAGGGCCCCTCGTGCCAGCTGCTGTGTGGGTGTGGAACAGCCCAGATCCCCGATGCCTGATGGCACACGAGAGCCAGGAGTGGCAGAAATTACTCTTGGGTTTGTCTGCAAATAAGAAGCTGCTTTACAGGGAAAATGAGACACAGTTTAGCAAACACTTAAGGATTGACTTACTTTTAAGAATGTTGTTTAATCCTGTTGAAATTGAGAGGATTACTTCTCCTTAAATGCATGCTTAAGCACTTCCCTGGCTGGGGGCTGGCGGGCTGGAGCACGGGATCTGTGAGGGCATGGGCTTACACTTGGCTTTTCTTGCTCTTGGTTACTGCCTTAGCAGGAGTCGTTGTTGGAAAAGTATTCCCTGATATTGAAACAGTCATTTTTCAGTCTTTCAGAGATGCCAAACTTCAAGGAGGCTGTTTGTACCCAATCCCTCAAAGTGGGTCACTTTGCTTACGTACCTGAGCATCAGTTTGGGAGCCTTGGTGTCAGCAGGTGTGTCTGTGCATCCTGGCTCCTCACTATAACCAGGTCCCGGGCTTTGATGTGCCAGGATGTTCAGAGCTTGGGGCTGTTCATAAAAGAACAAAGGGAAACTTGTTGGTGAGGAGAACACTGAGCTTTTCTCTTAAATTTCCCTGGAAGTCAAACCCTGCCGTATAACTGTCTGATTCATAAACTGATCTTTTACTTCAGAAGTCTAATAATAGACCACAGAAGGGACTCATTCAATCAGTCTAGGTCTTCCCTCAGAGTATTTTAAGCCCCATGGAGCGGGACTGGAGGTGCCAGAGGGTTCTCCAGTCACTGTGCCCTGTCTGGGGTTGGCATTTGCAGGTGCCACTTGCTGGCAGTTCTGTGCCATGGCTCTGCTGTGACAAGCCCTGGAGCTTTTCAGGGATGTTCCGTTCCCTGTTCTCCCTGTGAAAGTCACCCACTAAACACCAAACGGTGGAAGTGGCTCAGCAAACCAGGGGAGCATCCCCTCAGAAGGATGGAGGGACACAGTCCCCAAATGAAGCATCCCTGAGGGGACCTCACAGGTAGGTTGGGTGCAGGGCAGCTCCAGGCAGCAACAGCCCCCACAGTGTTTGGGTTTGTACACCTGAAGGAGAGGTAGGAACTGGGGATCCTTGAGCAGGGATTGCTCAAGAAGCCCTTTATCTGTGTCCCAGGCACAGGCATCTCTATTCATCCCAGTGGACTGGAAAACAGTCCAAAAATAATAGGTTTGTTTTTTTAATCTAGCTTTGAAATGATGAATGTGAGCAAGACTAAAACGTGGTTTATATCTACAAGCGACTAAACCCATTCTTTGTTCCTCTTCATTGAAAATTCTTCATGGCGATTAAAACTTCCATCAAAAATGGGAGTTTTCTGAAAAAGCTGGTGGTTTTACTCCTTCTGATTGCAATGCTGATGAAAATATTTCCTTGTTGAATCACTTCTGGCTGTTTTCTGCCAGAAAAGGGCGACGGTCTGCACTCACCTCTGACAAACCGATGATGCATCTTTATTGAATTGCAAGAAGTCAAAACCATTCAGTCTTGACAAGTCTGCCTCAATACGATCACTTTTGTGTGGGGAGAGACATGAAAGGAGTTATAATCTTTTTGTAATAAAATATGAAGTGTGAGGGTTTTTTTCAGTGGTTCTCAGTGTTGCATAAAACCTGTCAGGGCAGGTCTGCACATATTAAAGGAGCATTGGGATGGAGTTTCCTTGGATGATGCTGGTTAAATGTCTTTTGTGCTCAGTAGCAGAACCAAAGGCAGTGTTTGCACTGACAGTGTCCTTTCAGCTGTGATGGTGACACTGGGACACTGATGAGGGGGGGACTGGAGCACATCCATTTCAGTGGCCCAGGTTCAAGCACCAGGCTGTGGGTCCTCAGGTTCCCATCAAACCTTCCTCTGTCCTCAGTAAACACATAAGCATCTTTTTCTCTCATTTCTAGGTGATCTCTGCAGTGTCCAGGCTCTCCTTCCACAGTATTGCTCAAACCAAAGGAATTAGGTAAGATCCTTTCAATATTGATGCTTTGAGTAACATTTCTCTCTCTCCCTATCCCTATTGCTAATATTTAATCACATCAGGCACTTTAGAAGCTACACTTATTAGGGTTAAACAGACACCAAGGATGTCTTTGGGATGTGGGCTGGGTACTTGTAAAGGTACCTTACAGGCTGCTTGGGAACAGTTTCAATAAGTGAAAATGTGATGGATTGTGTGCTCTATTCCTGGTGGGGAGGGAAGCACGGTGGGCTTTAATGCCTCTTGCTGGAGGTTCACTGTGCAGCTGAGGGATCCCAGGAATGCCAGCAGTGCCCATGAGCTGTGGTATCACTCCCTTGTCCCCACTGTCACTTGCCCCTGTGCAGAATAGTCCAGGTGGGTTTCTGTCCCTAACAGCTGGGAAATTTCCTCCTGGAAAAGAAACCTCATTGCTGAGTGGGTGATGGGGGATGAGTACCCTGGCCCTGGCACCCAAGGTGGGCTGGCTGCTCCTCCTCTGCTCATTGAAGGAGCAATGGAGAAAGAATTAGAAGAGCAGACAGCCCTATTAAGCAGAGCTGTTATCCTGCTCTTTGTTCAGCTCCCTGCAAAATTGGTTTGCAATTGGTTTTCTTGTTAATGTGCATTTGTATTATTAGTCTGGCAACATCTCATTAGGACCCAGCTATAACTGGGATGAGTTTTCAGCCTAAAGTACTTTGCCTCCTTTCTTGGGGGGGGAGCGTGTGTGTCGTTTCATCCCAAACTGTGGAACACATTTGCTTTTCTCCACAGCATGTCTTGCTGCCATTCTGATTGGGGGTAACATGGTATGGCATCTGCAGTGCATCCCAGGGCCAGGCACAGCCAGGATGCAGGGAATGGGGTCCCTGCTTCACTCCCAGCCCTGCCAGCCATGCCCACCACCCCCTGCCATGATTTCCACTGCTTGAACATATTTTCCCTGCCTTAACTGCACTGATATTGCTGGAGGGGGAACAGCTTTTCACGTGTAAAACCAACTCGGTGCTTTCCCATCTGCTAAACACAAATCCGACAGATCCCAGCAGGGCTGGGGGGAGATTCAGGGAGCAAAGGTTTGAGGAATAAAGACGTGCTGTAAGCTAAGGACTGTTTATCCTTAAGGATAGCCCTGAGTCCTGGAGAAGCCTGCAATGATTATTGTTTTAAGGGAAGAGAACATCCATGGCTTTTGGAGGCAGGAGCAATGGGGAACCCACATGCACAAGCTGCTGTGCCTTGGCAAGGGCTGGGTTTAAGTTTTGGGGCATCACTGGAATGGGTTCCAGGGTGTCATCCCTGGAGAAGCCCTTCCCTAGGAAGGGAGGGAAGTCCTGGCGTCAGCTCAGAGAATAAATGAGCTGTGTCCTCTGGGAAGGCTTTGGCTGAGTCCCTGTTGGTTGTGTTGAGGGGGATCCAGGGACAAGGCAGGCTTTGCTATTCCTGTGGATATGTGGCTTTTTCTCATGCATTTTACAACCAGCAGTTACAGTTCCCACTAAAATCCTTTATCTTGGAAGCTTTTGGCACCATAATTACACAAGAATAGCACAGAGCTTAGCAAGCCTTTGCTTCTAACTCTGTTTTCTTGTGTATTAACCCTGCCTCTCCTCCCCATCTCCAGCTCTGCAGGAACAGAAAATGCTGTCACTCCATTAGCTGGAAAATAGAATAGAATAGACTAGACTAAAATTGAATTCTATAATTCTACAAAAATACCCTCCTGGGGGTGTCCCCTCCCACCTTGCTGTTCCCTGCAGTTAGAGAGCTGTTGCTTTGTCCATTGGTACGTGGGTTTTTTTCCTTTAAATTAGATGGTTTCTTGCTACACCGTCACAAACCCCTCAGTGATAGAAACTAATCTCAGATGAATTAATCTAATCTTGTGGGAACCAGCAGCAGCTCTGGCTCCCTGAAGGCATTGCTCACATCAGCTACTGCTGCCCCTCAGCTCACTGGGGTCCCCACTGATGTTTGGGGGAGTCTGTACTCTTCCCTCTCCCACTGAAGATACTGCCATTGAAATAAATGGGAAGAGTCTTGCTGGCTTAAGCACAGTGCTCAAAAACATGGTAAATACAGTGAAATTAGGATGGTGTGTGGATTGTGTGGTCGCCAGCCCCATAGCATGAATGTGGCTCTGCTCCAACTCCTATTTTAGGGTCTAACAATCAGGATCACGCAAATGAAGAGTGAAACAAATCCCAAAGCCTATTACTTGCCCTTAAATAAGTTTCATGGCATGTAGAAAAATAAAAATCAATCTTCTATGCTATTCAGTGAAAAAAAATTAGTCTTTCTCTCTTAGCAATTTCTGGCTGCATGAACCTTGCCAGAAAAATCCTGTTTCATGGAGTGCACCAGATAGCTATCAGGATAGCTCTGTTGAGATGACAGAGTGTTTCTTCCAAGAAACAAGCTACAAGCAGCAAAACATGGCAAAAAAGATGTTAAATGCAATGTTTTGTGTGCAGTGCCCTGTTGAGGCTGTGTTTAATCTTCAGCAGCTGTAGCTACACCCCTGCCCTGTCCCCAGCCCAGGGGCTACTTCCACAATCCTGCAGAAAACAGCCTCACCCTCCAGCACAGGGTATCCTGACTCACCTCCTGGCAGGAGGACTCAAATGGTGCAAAAACAGGTTTTCTGCAAACAGCCCAGATGATGTTTCCTCACTGATAACAGAAGTGTTTCATTGCGAGGACCCCACCACTGCACTGGGTGGTTTCTGGGGTGGTGCCCATGACATTTCTTATGGATATGCCCATAACATCCTCTTGATGATAAGAGGCTTATTGGTGCTTCCTAGGAAAAGGCAGACTTTTTCTCTTTAAGATATTCAGAGGAAAAATGTTTTTATGGATTAAAGACATGCCCTGAAGGGAAAGCTGATGCATGGAACTGTGCTCAGAAGCTGGCTGTGCTCTGGGTGCTGTACGTGGCCTTGGGTAACTCCTTTAGTTCTTGTTGTCTGATTTTCCCCTCTCAGAAATGGGGAGGTGAGAAATGGTTTGTTCACCTGGCTAATGGGACTGACCCCTTCCTTCTCACATGGGCACAGGCAGCCCTTGGCAGTGCTGCCTCTTGATCTTGTTTAGGAACACAGGCTCTACAGTAATGGGATAGTAACTGTTTCCTGTGATTTTCATCCCTCTGTTGTCTTACAGAGCTGTACATGGGAACAAAGAACAGATCCTCACATAGCATTGCCCAACAGCTAAGGAAAGGAGATTTTTTATTTATTATTGTTTCATATCTTTTCCTCCATCTATCTAGAGGACTGTCAGCAATTCCAGGGAGAAGTTACCACTGTGCCCATCCATGGCTGTCCCTGAACAAGGAGCCTTTATTTCACAGCCAGGATTTTCCATTGCAGACCCGACTCACACCCGTTAATTCCATTACCCCATTCCCACGGTGACTGGCACTAAATGCTTCCAAGACAGCTGAGAGGATTTTGTAGCAGCGTGGTTGCACAGGGATGTTGTGCAAAGCTTCTCCTGTGCTTTGGAGCATGAGTTTTCATTCCTTTTCCAAGTTTTTCTTAAGCAAACTCAGCTCTCTGGAGGACAACAAGACTTCTTGTTGCAAGTCCCAATAAACCAGGATTATTCATATTTTCTTAGAGCTTTTTTTTCATTAAGACTTTCCTGCCACAGCCATGACTGTTCTCCTTTGCCCGTGGCACATCCCGGCATCCTCTGGGATCTGACCATCATCCACCTGGTGCTGGCAGGCTCAGGGGGTTGAATGTGAGCTCTGAGCAGAGGGGACATGTGTTTATTCATCTCCCTGAGATATATGTTTTTCCTGGAAGCAGAGTTTTGCAAGCAAAGCAGGAGGTTAAGGAATATTGGCTCATGCTGCCTGCATGCATTTTTAATGTGTGCACAGCGAGGCCAGTTGAGAATGGGAAGGAGTTTCCACGTTCAAAGGCCTTTACAGAGGCCCTTAATCTAAGTAAATCCTTTATATATGAACTGAACCCCTCAGTACTCTCCTCAGAGGGCACTGCAGTTAATAAAATAGATTTAAAAACATTTGCAAATGGGGAGGAGGGTGAATCCTGTTTGTCAGAGAGGGTTTTCTCTCGTAGGAGTGGTGGCAATGCTTTGGCCAGGCTGTGTTTTCCCCATCCTGGGATGGCTGTGTTTTCCCCATCCTGGGGGCCAAGGCAGGACCCCTTTGGATCAGTGTCTGGCTGAGCTTATTGGAACAACAAATGATCAGCTGGGATGCAGTGCCAAGTGGGTGTCAGGACCAGGTTGCCCATGGGCACCCTGTGGAATGGCCATCACAGCCATCCTGTCTCCATTTTTTTGGATCAGGTTGCCCAGAGAAACTGTGAATTCTCCATCTGTGGAAGTGAAGTGTTCAACACCAGTCTGGATGGGGCTCTGAGCAACCTGGTCTAGTGAAAGATGTCCCTGCCCCTGACAGGCGGTTTGGAGTGAGATGATCTTTAAGGTCCCTTCCAACCCAAACCATTCCATGACCCTATGATTTTGCCTGTCTCTACAGTGCAGACAGTGTGATGAGAGCAATGAAGCTGAACACTGAGATTAGCCCAGGGCAGAGCTGCTTCCAGGCACGTTCAAGGCAGCTAAATTAGCTGTACCAGCATCCTCCCATCAGTGAGGATTTAATCCAGAGGAGATTCCCCTACCACCCTGCTTTGCCTGCAGCCCCCCTTACCTTGCTGATGGGGTCCATCATTGCTCCCTTTTTGCCCAGGTAAACCATTCAAACAGACTGACGTGCTCAAAATGAGATTTGCAGTGCTTTCAACCCTGGAGTTTCTGTACTTAACAGCTTGCCAATAATATCAGGATGTGTGTGGGGGTGAAAGGGAGGAGGGATGGAAAGGCAGAGTCCGAGCAGCATTCCTGGCATGAGGTGTCCTGCCTGCTGCTTGCAGGAGAGTGGCAGGGGGGCACATGGAGCTGGTCCTGCATGGGCAGCCTCCAGCCCCTGCCCTGCAAAACATGCATATCTCTGCTCCCAGTGTGTGTAATATGGAAACTCCTCAGTCCTTCAGGTCCCAATTTGGAGTTAAACCTGGAATTTGGTCCAGCAATGGGGGGGACACCCTTCTGTTTGCAGTGGGGGTGACCCTGTAAGGGAGCCCCTTTGGTCCTGCCAGCAAGCCCCACTTCTTGCAGATAAAGTGGTGGCACAAACCCTGGTGTAGCTGATCAATATGTTACCCTTCCTGTCCTGAGGGAGAGAAGGGAGATTCAGGGAAACGTTTATGGGATTTGCAAAGATTCTCCAGCATGCTGGAGGCTTCCTGCAGCTCAGATTTGGTCTCTGCTCCCCCTGTCCCTGGGGATGGGAGCTCAGCACGGAGGCGGATCCAGCTGCGTGTGAAAATGGCAAGCAATTAAAGTCACTAACAATTAAGTCCTCAAGTGTCTTCTGGTGAGGAGGTAGTTATGGGACCTCTTCTCCTTAAGGTTGGTTTTGCAAGGGCTGTTTTATTCGTTGCCAGTGGCTCTCTGTAATTGCACTCTGCCCATTATTTTTTTACTGCCGTTGTTTATTCATTGTACACACTTTAAGTGTTGCTATAAAATGGATGGAGAAGGCTGTGGGAGGATCCATGTCTGGAAAAAAGTAGAGTTGCTATGCAGCACTCTCCTGTGCTCCAGGGCATCTGGAACTGGGACCAGCCCTGGGACTGACCAGGACAAATCCAGAGGCTCAGCACAGACCTCACAAGCACGAGGTCAAGTGGAGGTGGTTTCTTGTGACATGGACAAACCTTCTTTAGGAGTGACCACAAAGCTTCTTCCTTTGTTGATAAGCAGAATCCTTGGCTGAAAGCAGTTCCTTTCCCGCTAAAAATGGTTTTAACACATTTATTTTGGCATGTACATATCCTCACAGACTTGCTCCTAAGAGAGTCTGAAAAATATCATTGACATGTTTTCCTGCACGGCTGCTTTGTAGGCTTGGGAGATGCTGAGGTCACCCCATAAGCATCTGCTAGTGAAAGCAAAGGCAGTTTCTCTCACCCCCTCCCCACCAGCAGCTTTGTAGAATGAACATACAGCTCTGATGTGCTCAGCTCTGCTAGATAGTCACAGGTGGGGCTTGCTGGGTCTTGGGGTGCATGTGCCTTGTCTTGGCACATCATCTTTACTCATGTAGTGCTTCCCTCAGGGCTCCTCTTGTGTCACTGCCCACCCTGACACTGTCTTGTCTTTGTGTGAGACCTTTCCATCACCTCTGGTTGTCTCTCTGAAATGCAGCTCTTGCCCCAAAGATGGAGAAAGGCTTCAGGCTTGGCTGGTTCAAATTGGGGGATTCAGAGGTGGAGAACAGTGAGGTCAGGGCTGGAGGTACTGCCATGGGCTGTGCCTGGAGGGAGGGGTGCTTTGGGACAAGCACCTCACTGGAGATGAGGAGAAGCACAAGTCTGTTTATTCCCTGTGAGCCTCAGAATGTGCTGCTCAGCCCAGGTGGATTGTTTGGTTCTGGTTTATGTTGGACAGCCAGACCCTGCTTGGCTGGAACGTGCTGGTGGTGCTTCCATGCAAACAGCAGTGCTGGTGCTGGCTGGAATAAGGAAAAAAGATCCATTTAGGTACTTACTTGTTTTTATTGGCACATGTTTCATAGGATAGCAGCTGCTCAGGTACAGCAGAAAACCTCAAATCTGCTGAAAGATCTCCTAGTGCTGCTTTGCTACAAGCTAAAAATGGGGGATTCAAGCTTTTTGCTTTAATCAAGTGTTTCCCAAAGTGAGGCAGTTGCAGAGCCTGTGGGGATGATTTTGGATACCTGGGGGTGCATCCCAGGTCCTTGCTAGGGATATCATTCCCTAGTGGTAAGTTGTGCTGTTACCCCACAGGTTCTTTTTTTCCTTTCTTTTTGAGAAAGATGTTTCTGGATTCCTCTTTTGATTTTATCCATCTGTTCCTGTCAACGTGGAGCTGAAATGAGGAGAAAATCATACCACTTGCTTGAGCAAAGCATTGGTACATGAGCATTTTTTAAAAGTGCGATAATGTGTTGAAATGTAAAATTACATGGGCTGTTATTTTCTTGTCTCATTGTCTCCGAAATCCTCAGTTCAGATTTGAGCTGAAGATAGAGCAGGACATGCAGCTCAGCCTTGGGCTGTGCACTGTGCTAAGGGCTGGGTTCTCTCCTGCAAAATCATCTTTGTGCTATCTCTCATGATGCAGTTTGCTCTTTCCCCACTGAATTTCTATCAAAATTAATCTTGTGAAAATTTCTGCAAGGTCCAGACCACAAATAAAAGCAAATCATAATTTTTCAGAGGACGTGTCTAAAATTTGGCACAGCATCAGGTGCTTCTTTCCAGAGATGAGTAATGTAACACAATAGTATGATTTTAATTAAATTCAGCAGCTTTTGGTATGCTCCAATGTGTCTTGTTCTGCAGGGGGAGAATTGATTCTATTCTGCTTTTTATAAATGGATCTTGGGCATTGATAGTGTGGTTTTATCTCGCAGCACTTGATCAAAATCCTTCCCTGATGCTGTTCCCATTTCACAGATGGGAACCAAATCTTGGAGGTGCTGCCTGGGCCTTGAGCAGGACTGAAGGAGCAGCTCCAGGTCACCTCTTTGCTCATCCCTAGTCAGCTCATATCCATCTTTTGGTATATCAGTAAATTAAAAGCTGCTTTAATCTGTCTAATCCCACTGTAGCCAGTGAAGAAGGAACTTGCAGTTGTGTGTAAATGTCTTGGAAAACTGCCTGGTTTTCTTTGGGCGTCTCCAGAAGTGCTCATGAAGGTGTGATGGTGTGCCCAGGGGATCCACTATGGCTCCAGTGTTCCAGAACCAGTGGGAAACCCATGGTCACAGCAATGGGGAGATCCCATGCTCATAGAATGAGCCATCCTGGAGAAAAAGAGGAGAGGGGGAAAAAAGGGGAAGGTTGGAGCTCTCAAAATGGTCTGCTGTGAACAGCCAAGGTCTGAGATACTGGGATTGATGCATCATTAAACCTCAGCAGTGGAACAGATGGACTTTTCTGGAAGCACAGGAGCTGTGGGGCATCAACCCCCACACCCAACTTCACATGGAAGGCACAGCCTGAAGCCCGAAATCTTGGTGCAATCAGTGTCTCGTGGGTTTTCTGTGCATTGCCACAATACTTTCTTCAAAACAGGGCTGTCAGAAGGTCTGTACATTTAGCCAAGGAATCTGTGAGGTACTGCAAGGTGTGATTACAGTCTGTAGATTCCACATTATGGAAGTGCTTTTCTGCCAGATTCTGGGCTAGGAGGATTTGGCACAGGCCCTTCCATCCCAACCGAGCTGCAGAAGCTCCTTTGCACCAGCTTGAGGCTCTGGTCCTTCCCATTTATGAAGAAACCCCTCACAGAAGGGGCAGCAGATGGGAGCAGCTCAGGTTTCCTGGGTGTCACATACTCCACCTGCTTTTTAAAACACTCAAGTGTGATCTCAGGAAAACAGGGGGAGATTATCGTGCTGTGAGGCTGGAATCGCCCTCCAGAAAGGGGGATGAGCCACCTCCTTTAATCTGTGAGGTTGTTTTCACAAGTCATGAAAACTTCCTTGCAGATCTGCCTGACAGACAATCTTCACTGAGAGCAGCCTCAGGTGGGAACAGCTCCTTGGGGTGGAGAGCACTGTGTGGGACGTTTCCACCCTGCCTGCTTGTCACTGCGCTTTGTGTTTTCAGGGCTGGCCTTTGACACCCAAAAATCAGAATAGACACTGGAAAAATAGAAAATAAGCCATGCCAGATCCTTCTTGCTCTGTCACACATGGATTTGAGGCCAAGATGCCGCAGTACAAAATTATCAGGCTAAAGCTGACCCATCTCTGACCCTGTATTCTCTGTGAAGGCACTGCAGAGGTGAACAACTGACTTCAGTTGCTAGGACAAGGCACCAAGATGCTGAAATATGCTCATAAATAAATAAACCTTCCTGCTTATTGCTGTTAGAATTGCAGCCTACCTGGCTCTTCCCGTTAAATAATTCAGAGGAGAGAGCAGCCAGGCAGCATGTGGAGCTGCTCCTTCTCCCCACAGAGAGATTTACTGTGCGGGAGTGGATGATGAGGATGCAGCGTGGGATGGATCATGGGGCAACCTGAGAGCCAGGGAGGGTTTTTTGCATTAGGTGCTTCATGAAATATTGATTGATTATCCCCCTGTGTGATGTGCAGTGGCTGTGGATTGCTCCTGCCTTTCCTTGTGTTTGCAGGGTGCTCTGTGCTGTGCATGTGCAATGCACAAAGTAGCCAAAATGTTTTGTAAGATCAAGGAGGTGCTTTGCATCGCATGTCAAGAACCATCATCTGCTGTAAGTCTTGTCCTCCAGAGGCAAAGCTCACTCTGAACTCCATAACAAATTACTTGGTCTTTTCTTCTCTTTTAGGCTCTAAAACAAATACATCAGATCAATCCCACTTTGCTTCTCCTCTTTGATCTCTGGAAGTGATGCTGTTGAATGCTGTGGGGTTTGTCTGTGAAGAAGTCTACTCTGGGAGGTTTATTATCTCTAAGAGCCTGTTCTGGTGCTGTTTGATGTCGCTGGGGCTTTCACTCTTCATCTGAGTGGGATCAGGCTCACAGCAGCCCAGGCACAGGCTGGGAGGATGAATGGCTCAGCAGGTGGTTTTGCATGACAGTGGAGTGAAAAACAAAATCTGCTGCTTAACTAAAGATATGAAATTAGAGACATTTTTGAATGAATTTTAATGAACTGGGATCTCTGCAAACCTGTTGGGTTTCAGTGGACTCAGAATACTCGGTACTGTTGGGCATTCCCAACTACAGCTTTTAATTTTACATAAGAGGTTGTGACATGCCTGGAGGTCTATAAGAATTTCCCAGGGAATATTGGTCCCAAAGAACACATTTGTTGTCGGGGGGCTCTTAGTAGGGCTACATTAAATTGTGTTGTTGCACATAGAATTTTTGGGGAAGGGCAAGGACCATCCTGTGGTCTCACCCTGTGTGACATCCTGCATCCTGGGGGCTGGCACTCTGTTTTGGAGCAGGGGAGGGGGCAGCTCTGCTCCCACAGCAGTGATGTGGGGACATGGGGAGCCTCTGCAAAGTAGTGCAGCTGAGAGCAGCACAGACAGAGGGCAAACCCAAGGCTCTCTCCAAAAAGCCGTCCTTCAGCTCCAGATTTTAGATGGTCCATTTAGTAATCCTCACCTCAGTGTGACTTTCCTTCTAATTGCCTTCTCTGCATCCTTATTTAGCCATTAGCTGCTATTGTGGGGATACAGGTTATTAATTCCTCCCCTGCCCTGACTTTCACTCTGGTGCTTTACTGACAGGCAAGGTGAAGCTGGGAGGGCCAGCAGAGCTGTGTCCCCATCAAACTCTCATTAGAAAATATTTTTCTCTCTTTGCTGTCTCCTTGTCTTACATGGGGGGGGGTTATCACAGGAACCAATTACTCTTCAGGCCCAGATTTATGGTTGGAAATGTGTGCATGTGATTTGAATATTCTTTATTGCTCTTTTACTTCTTTCTTTCTGGCGTGGTGAGCACTGGGGAAGGAAACAGAGATTAAGAGCAGAAGATGCATGTAAAAGAAAGGAGGTCATGCCTTGTGGTGGATTTCTTTTTATTATTATTTTAACAAGTGGTGTTGTAAACAGAGGTCACCTGTGAGTTTTCCTTTCTTGCTGGAGTTGTGTGCTCTTATGCCTTGTAGCAGTGACTGCCATATCCCTTTGCCCACCAGGGCTGAAGTCTAAGACTTGTTCCCATCTGCATCATGTGCAGGAAGAGCTGGTGGCTTTTTTGCTTGTCCTTCACATGGCTTTTTTATTTGTCACTAATCCCCAGGGGACAGCAGGGGGGAGGAAATGTTTTGTAAAGCTCTTGGGTGCCTCTGGTCTCAAATTAAACCTTTCAGCTTTGAAGCTCCCCTCCAAAATAGGCATCTCCCCACATCTCACAACTGCTTGGGCAATTGTTTGTGCCAGATGTTGGGGTTTTGGGATGATCCCCCAATGGCACCTGCCTTGCCATGAGACTGTGAGAGCAAGCAGAGCCCTACCTGCTCTTCCACCCACCACTTTCCTCCCTCCTGTGTTACCCCTTTGCACTTGGGCAGGGCTGGACACGCCAGCCTTGGGTGCTCCTTGTTTCCCATGGGCTTGCACCTCTCACAAAGGCATGGCCACTGTGATAGCTGGTGTAGTGTGGAATCATCCTGCTCCGTTTGTCTGAGGTCACCAGGGCCCTTTTCCCTCTGGCCTCACCACCTGCTCAGGGTTTTAATTGAACTCTCTGCAAGTTTCAGCACTATTTCAAAATGCTTGGTCTGAGGCCGTTCTCTGAAGGAAGGGTAAAGTGTAGCAGGGAAGAGAAAGCACATTAATGTGAGAGAAAGGATCCAAAAATAGCAAATTTGGGGGCTAACCAGGCCATGTATTAAATCTTTCAGGAGAGGCAATCTATCATGAAATGAGGAAGGTGGGAGGGAAGAGGAGGAAATTGCTCTTGAGGGCAGTTACAAGTTCACATGTATCCAGTTTTGCTCCTCCACAGCATCAGCATCCCATCCTGTGTGGCTTGTAGCCTGGGAAACCCCACCTGCCTTCTCCACAGTGCCCGGGGGGGATGGAGCAAGCTGCCCCACTGCCACCCATCTATGTCCCTGTGCTGGGGCTGGAGCAAGGCTGGCTGTGCCCATGGGGACCCCCAGCCTGGCACAGCCGTAGCCACAAGGTGGATCCAGCCCCAGCAGAGCCACAGCCCACCCTGGCCCTGTGCCAGCAATAATACATTGGGTTTAATTAAAACAGTATTTTTCATCTCCTTCATACATTGTTTGGTTATTACTTCAGAATGAGTCAAGGAATTCTTTTATTCCCCCCACTCTCTCCCTTGCTCTTTTAATGTGCTTTCTCCCCCCTTCCTTTTGCCCTTTTGGTGTCCTTTCCCTCATCCCCAGGGTTTTTAACTTTTTTCAGCTGTCACAAAGTTGTTAAGATGAGGAAGCCCAGGGTTCATCAGGACTCACTCATTCCAATGAGATCAGCTGTTTGCAGCAGTGGGAAACACTGGTGGGAAGCAGCACAGTGTCCAGCCATGTCTGGCTGAGCAGGGCAGGAGCTCACAGGTCGGAAAGCTCCATCAGAGCTGGAGGAGAAGGTGTTTCTCTATTATAACAAGTCCAGCACCAGGCTTGAATTAGATTTCTGAGTTGTTTCTGCAGCACCAGCACAGCAGGAGCAGCAGCTCAGCCATGGGGCCTCTGAGGTACTTTCAGATGATGCAGCTCCTCATTTTGGGGCCCAGTAGTGCTCAGCCATCCTCACCACCTGGTTTCTTGTCCTGCCATGCTGGTGCTGCCCATGGGAAGGAGCACAGATTGTGTCATCCTGAGAGCCAATACCTCAATAGGAAAAAATGGGTTTGCAGTGAATATTTTGTTCCGAAACACCCTCTGCTCAGCGGGATGCTCAGGGCTGGGCTGAGTTCAGGGCATCTGCTGCGAGGGGTGAGGCACCAGTAATGCTGTCATTCCTTTCCTTCCCCAGGCCCTTCCCATCGGAGGAGACCACGGAAAATGATGACGACGTATATCGGAGCTTGGAGGAGCTGGCAGAGTGAGTGGCTTCACCTTCTCACGGGAGGGGACACAGAAAGGGAAAAGTTGCAATGTATTTCCAAAGGCAGATAAAATTTGACAGCAGGGCTGAGAGAGCTGGGCTGGCTGCTTTGATCCTTTTGCCAGGAGATTTTTGTACTCTGACAATAGTCCATCTTTTCCCATGTAGAGCCCTGGGAGACATCACTTTTAATCAGGTTGAATTTACAAGAGGCTTGGTGGGGGGTGAAGGGGACCAAGTCCATGGGATCCCCTCCCCTTCCTAAATTCCATCATTAGCTGCAAAACCCTGAGACATAATTTATCTTCTGAGCTGACTAAAGCCAAGCCAAGCCACTTGCTGGGAGTGGGGTGCCCATTGCTAACAGTGCTGGTTCTCCCCATGGCATTTTTTGGGCTGTGTAGGTGCAGGCACAGGGATCTGTGTCCCCCCTGGATGATTCTTGGCCCACCCTTGCTGTCCCCAGGGCAATCATAGAATAATTTGGGTTCAAAGGGACCTTAAAGACCATCTCATTCCATGCCCCCTGCCATAGGCAGGCACACCTTCCACTAGACCAGGTTGCTCCAAGTCCTGTCTAACCTGGACATTTCCAGGGATGGAGCCACAGACCCTTCACAGGGTCCCCATCGTACCTGTCCTTGGTGATGTGGTGGGATGTGGGGTGATGCTGCTGGTGTGTTTCTGTCCCTGTTTATCTTGTGTCTGTGTTTTGCTGCCCATGGTGATGATATAACAGGCTTTTAGAGTCAACCTTGAACCACAACATACACAGTGAACTGTGGGCGCTATCGGAATTCGATGGCAGCATTCCCATCCAGGGCTTTGCTTATGAAGATCAGTCTGTTTGGTATGGAGGGATGGACTGTATGGGTGGATATGTGGCTTTATGCAGTTAAATATTATTGTTCCATAACATAAATAATAAGACTCCTTAATCTAATGAGTTCCTTATGGCTTCAGTTATTACAAAAGTAAATCATGAATTACTAGTGGAGGGAATGGAGTACCCTGGAATTCCCTGCTTGCTGTTGGCTCCCAACAGCTACAGTTTAATATCATTTTAAGTTATAAAGGGATCCTTTCAAGAATAACATTTTTCCGCCCCCTCTCCAAAAGTTCTCATATCGGGTTTTAAAATTCCTGCTTCTCACACATAGACATGCTTTTAATTGGAGAGAGGTTTGTGTGGGAACTCAAACAAATGCTGGTGGGGATGGCAGTGCTCTCCTAGAAACAGGAGTTTTGGGATGGTATGCTCAGAGCCTGGAGAAGGTTATTTGGTGTTGGAAGTGGGTTCCCAGCTGTAACTGCTCTGCTGCCAATGGTGCAGCTCCCTCAGGGTGGTCAGGTGCAAGTTTCCCAAACTGTTCCTCAGTCCTGGCTTTAGTTTGTCTCTCGATGAGAGGGGCTTAGGTGCCCAAGCTCAGATGACTTGGAGGTTTATTTCTGTTTATTGCCCTGTTCTGTCCCAGACCTTTTCCAGCTTTTAACTTTCCCTTCTTTCCCATTCTTTACAAAATCCTATTCTTTAAATCTTAAGAGTGGTGGGGAAGGGCATGTGTAAATCAACATTGGGGTTATTGCACCAATTTCTTCATCCAGATCTGCCCTCCCAGTGCAGCCGAGTTGTGCTTGGGAACACGACCTATGAAATGGAGTCAGAATTCACCCAGAGCTGTAAAAACCCCAGAAACGCCCCAGAGAGCCCTTTGCATGAGTGTTGCTGCTCCAGCTGCCTGGAGCACATCAGCAATAGTCCCCCTTTCTCCCTTCGACAAGGAAACTTTCACTGGGATTTTGCTGGTCACAATGGTGCGTACTGGGCACCGCTGCTGGGCGCTGGCAGGCTGTGGGACTGCCTGAGAAAGCTCTTTCTTAGCTCCTGCTGATCTCCAAACAGCTGAACAAGGGCATCATTCATGAGCTGGGAGTGATTCAGTCCATCCAGCATCTTTGCCTTTAATATTGCTGATGATCAGCAGCCTTGGGAAGATCCAAGTGCATACGAAATCCTTTATTGGAGGCGAGGAAGTGATTTTCACAGCAAGCAGTGAAATGACCCAATGTGTGGAAAGAACTACTAAAGTCCTGCCTGTGAAACCACCATGAGATGTGTCATCTCAAGGTCCCAGGCTGCTGTCCCTGCTGGCCTCAAAGGGCCAGGGTGTGGGTGAGGAGTGACAACCCCGGTGTGCTCTGCACCCCCAGCTCACCCTGGGTGAAGAGAGTCTCTCAAAGGGAGCTCTCTTTGGACATTGTGCTGCTGGAATAAAAAGCTCAGGATAGATACTGAGCTTTAACAAGACATTTTGGGGACTGGTAAAAGGTTTTTTTGGAGAATGTCAAAATGCTTTATTTCAACTTCTAAGTACTTAAATGGAGCAGTTTTGTGTTCCCCAGTTCAGAATTTCTGCTCTGCAAAGCATTCAAAATATGAATGTATTTGTGATGGAGGTGCTGATTTGGGAAGCAGAAAGGACCAGGCTTTGTCCCCACTGTTCCCACGATGCTCTGAAGAGTGAGAACCTTCATCCTGATGACCCTCCCAGTGCAGAGGAGCCCTGGCAGCTGGGGGCAAAAGCCAGTGCTAGATGAGGAGAGGATCAATGGCAGTACCACCAGGACGTTTATGTGGGCTGAAGGAACAAGTTCTGTGCGAGTACAGGGTGACTACAGGGTGCAGGTGGATATAAAGGAAGTTTAAACCTTGATGACCACATAGTTCTTTCACCTTTGGGATGTTGCAGAGGTCAGTCAGGGCTCCAGGCAGCTCCCCAGCACTGGCTCAGCCAGCCAGCAGATCAAGGCACATAATTGCCTGGAAACGGCTATTTAGTTAAAAAGAAAAAAGAACAATTGGTGACCGAAAGGGGAAGGGAAACTAAAAGGCTATCAGGGGAGCTAGGAAGTTCTCAAATTCCCTGTTTTCAGCCTGCTGGCCCCTCGGTTTGCTTTGCCATGGGCCAGATGGCAGCTTGCAGCAGCCTGGGCAGATGGTGAGGGCCAGCCGGATGCAAGTGGAGCCTGATCAATACAGGGAGGAGCAGTAAAGGGACAATTGTCCTCTGCTGCCTGATTTATTTCAGCCTGCCCTAATGGCAGAGCCCAGAGCTGCAGCCAGTCCGGGGGGATTTGTCCACGAAATGAGCTGGGCTTTGCAAGAGCAACACGTAGGCTCATTGCCCCCAAAATCAAAGCAACCCTTGTCCTGAGGATGCTCCCGCAGGTCTGCAGGGATGGGAGCTGCTGCTTCCCACACGGATGTGGCTGCTGGGCACTGGTGGCAGTAGGCAATTATCCGCCTTACTGCTTAGCTTCTTCCTCGCCAACTGCTTTTCCATCCCTCTTGATGGCTCTTTACCATCCTGGTACCTCAGAGTTATACTTAACATTTAACCTAAATTTTCTTTACTGCCACTTAAGCTCTCTCCAGTTATTTTGTCTCATTAAATTTATGAGAGTGATTAATCCTGGTCCTCTTTACAGCACCAGAACCTTCTTTATGATGAACCCTCTCCACTTCATGGCACTGTCCCTCTGCACTGGCAGGAAGCCCAGCAAGCTTGGGTGGATTACACATAGGGCTGGTTTTGGGTTGCTTGTTGGCTATTTGAAGAATTCAGAGTCAAGCAGAAATGCTGTGAATGGTTTGATGTGAAACGTTTAATTTGCATTACTTTTACTTTTATTTTCTCTCTTGAATGTTTTGAGGAAAGAAGTTGTAGTGTTACAAAATAGACCAAGTAAGTGTTTTAGGCAAAGCAGGTCCCCACCAAACCCTACACTGGAGCTGGTGTCTGCCCCTGGGGAGCTTCATCCCACATATCAGTGTCGATGTCCCCTGCTCTTGTTTTGACCTGAAGTTCACTGGGGATTTATCCCTAAAAAATGAACTGGGGATAGTGTTGTATTCCAAAATTCTTCATCCTAGAAAAGAGGGGAAGAAGATCTGCCCAGCCTCAGTTTCTCAAGTGATGCATCTCTCTGGGGCACAGCCTCTGCCAACAACCTTCCTCCTGCCAACAGCTTCATGCTGAAGTTTCTGCTGCTTTCACTGCTGTCACCAGAGTTGCCCCCTCATATCTTCCAAAATTGTGATATGATCAGCAGAATTTCTCAAGTGCATTAAAAGAAAGTAATGAATAGAGGAGCCAAGGTGAGATGATAAGTTAGCTGCCACTTTTCTCATTATTTCTGCTGTGTTGGACAGACCACGCACGCCAACCCGTTAAATAAATGGCTCTGTGGTACAGGGCACTTGAGCCATAGCACTTGTAAACGTGTCTTTTCTTCTTTGTTATCCATATTGATCTTTATATGTCCTATTTGTGCCTTTTCTAGGATCATATTAGTTGCTATAACTGTGTGAGGCTCATTCTTGGGATCATAATGTTTCACTTTGAATGGGGAATGTAAGACCCAAGTAGAATAGATGGCCAAAGGCTTCTCTTGCTATTTCCAGTCAAGTGTCTCCATCCAAGTACAACCTGGGTAATTAAACCTTGCATGATCTTGAGTCCAGCAACTGTACATCTTGCACTCCTTCACCCTGAAACCTAAGCCTGCCAGATGTGCTGCAAATACAGGACTCCTCTTGTCCTTGTCTGATGGAGTCCATGAATGAGGAGATTGGTTGTATGAACTGTCTATTTATAGCAGCAAGTGCAGAGTAAGAATCAGAAAGTGGAGGATTACTGGGGCAGACTGGAGCCTTGCAGTTGCTGGGCAGCTGTCTCAGAGAGCCTGCAAATGCATTTCCAGCCTGGACCCAGTGGTGACTCTGAGGTCTTCTGGCTCTAAACCTTGGCCACAGGGCTGGAAATTTGGGGTTATTTCTTGGTTGTCTTACTTTAGCTCCTTCTGTCCTCTCCTTCGTTTTCTTTTGATGTTCCTGGTGGTTCTGGCTCTTTCATCAGTGTGGTTTGGACTAGGGTTTTGGTGTGGTGGATTTGGCCTCAGGACTTGTCCCTGCATTCTTGGGACTGGTACAAACTCATCAACTTCCCAGAGCAGCTTTTATGAGTGAGGAGATTCTTCAGTGGCCCCCATCAGAGCTTTCCCACTTACCCTCATCCATGTTGTCATTGCCAAGGTGATGTGCAGCATTCCTTTAGCATAGTGAACCTGCTGCATGCTATTTACTGGGCCATCATGGACTGTCTACACCCTCTGCCTGGTGTGGGCAGTCTGGTCTGGAGCTCATCTTCTCCCAAAGCCCAATTGCAAACTGCGTCCACTGTTTTGACACAGTGCTTGAGCTCTGGAGAACTGGTTCCCAGTGGTGAGAAGAGTGGGACCAGTGTCTTCACCCAGGGCAGTGAGGTTCTTCCTCCGAGTAACTCAGCTTTTGTGTTCTGGAAGCACTCAAGGCCAGGTTGGATGTGGCTTGGAGCAACCTGATCTAGTGGAAGATCACCCTGCCCATGGCAGGGCATTGGAACAAGGTGGTTTTTTTAGGTCCTCTCCAACCCAAATGGTTCTGTGATTCTGTGAACTTGCTCCCTCTGTATCCACATTTGTCCCTCACTCCAAGGCAGCATCCTGGCATCAGTCCCTCTGTTATGGGAGCTGCTCCTTGGCATGGCTGCTGCCTGCCTGGGAGAGTGTTCATACAGAGTGGGCATTGCCAGGGAGGCAAAGCTCAGCCAAAAGCATTGTTTTTGCCTGAAATTGCCTTAGATATGAAAAGCTTCATTCTTTTTTTTTTTTTTGCTTTGGATGAGCTTTTCTGGCTCTGCAAGATGCTGCCATCCCAAAGCTGGTTACATCCATCCTAATAACAGTAATTGCAAATGTTGGCGTTAACTCTGAAGGGCGGATAAAATCCCTTTCCTAAACCCAGAGCTGTCAATGAATCTCCTAATCCAGGCAGTAGATCATAGGCTCTGATACCCATGGGTAACTTGCAGACTCTGCTGCTTTTATTGAAGGAATAAATTGCTTTTCTTTGTGAAGAACGAGGGGAAGATCTGGCTTTCCTTGCTCAAGTTGTTCTATCTAGGCATGACATGCTTGGGATGCCGAATTTATTGCCTGAATTTAGTATGTCCTTAGATTGCCACTGGCTAAAATCACCCCAATGCCTGTTCCCTGTTTCAGGCATGAGAGGGGTGTGTATTTTCAACTCTGACAGACACAATGTGGAGACTGATGAAAATCAATATGTGCAAAGCAGAGATGTCAACAGCCGTACAGCACCGTAGGAACTTGGCTGCTCACAGTGTGCTCCAGGAGAGGTTAATCCACACGGTTTACTGCTCTCCATAAAACTGGCAGCCTCTGGTGTTTCTCAGAGATGTACTAGGAATGTGTTTTAATAAATAAGAGTCTGCTGAACAAAGGTATGGTTTTAACACCGCCACGGCTGTCGGGTTTGAGCATCTGTAGTGCCTATCTCCAAAGCTCTGAAGTGGAGGTGTCTTTCTAGATGGCCCCAGGACAAGGGATTTGTTCCTGTTTTTTGCCTGAGGTCAGAAATCAGAGTTGGGAAGGGCTTGTACTGGTGTCAGTGAGCAGGAAGGAGTGGAGCAGTGGAGCTCAGCGCCTTCTTTATGGCAATAGGAATTGTGAGGTGATGTCAGGATGTGGCCCCAACGTGCAGTGTTCATATTATGTGGCTGTTGGCAGTTCTGTCGGCACATCTGCAATGTTGACTCCTGGTAGGCATTCCTGCCCCTTTCCCAGTGACCCAGAGGAGCTCTGGGTAGGTCCAGGCTGGGCCAGGTCCATGAGGCACCCATCCTTCTCCAGGCTTGCGATTGAGCAAAACCCCTCCAGCATCTCATGCTGCCACCTGCATTTCTTTCAGTGGTATCCTAATGCATGCTCACACCACAGTCCAGAGCTCATGGCTCCTCGGAAAGGTAGAAAAGGAGAACTTGTCCAGTCTGGGAACAGCAGCAACAGGCTGGGGATGGGCTGTGCTGGTATCTGAGGGTTGGATATTGCACCTGCTTGTGTGGGCATGTGAAGAGGAGGTCCAGATGATGCTCAAAGTCATAGGGACACATCAGGGTGCCTCTTTTTCTTCTGCACGTAGCCCAGAGCTGTTCCAGAGTGCTCCCATGGGTGGTGATGAGCATCCATGATGCCAAGCAGGCTCTGCTCCAGCAGCAGCGTCACCGCAGCACTTGCCTGGTCGTGTCACACCCCGGCGGGCTCGTGCTCGTGACATTTACCCAACCATACGTTCCTAACGACCCTCGAGCCAGGGAAATGATGTATGGAGAGTAAGCCAGCAATTCGAGAGGTGTGGGAAGATTAATCAGGATCTGGGAGTGACTCGCTCTGGATAAGGACTGGAGCCGAGAATATAAATATTGGTACAGATAATAACGGTGACGGCGACGCCTGGGAAGGGGAAGATGGATCACCAGCTATTAGTGGGCATTATTGCAGCAGCTGCAATGCATCACTCTGGGAGAATGGGATGGATACATCAAGCCAGTGTATTTATTTAAAATTTCCAAACTTTTATTAAATAAATCTGTTTGTAAAAATAGACGGGACTGTATTTAGCAGAGAAATAAAGCCCAGTTTTGCAGGCAGATGTGCTCTGCTGCTCCCTGGTATATAATATAAAGATGTTGAGTGTCACAGTTTGAGCACAGCTTTACACCTAAATATATTTGTGTGTAATTAATACCCCTGTTGAAAGACACAGCTTGTAAAATATGCGAAGGCTGTTTGATATTCCAGTATTTCACACTGTCCTGATCCTTTGGGATTGACTTCAGTGGGAGCCGTTAGCAATCGACACCTGTAGATCTAAGCACTAAAATTATTATTGTTAATTGGTATTTATTATGGGTTGAATTTTCAAAAGTATTCTAAGACTGAGGAGCCCCTGGGAGGGGTGTGAAGGCTTAGATGACAATTAATTACCAAACACCTTTAATACAGATTGGCCTCTTCATCTCGGTGATGCTTTTGAAGCCTGTGTGTGCCGGGCCAGCTCCAAAGTGATGGGGCCAGTTCTGCAAATGTGACATTTTGCTGCTTAATTTCTCTCTAATGTAAATAATATTGTTGGCCTCTGCTCAGCATTAAGGCTGAGTCTTACTGAGCTCAGCTTCCAGTGATGTTGCCTTATGGTGTTTAGAAGAGTCTCCTATTCCTCTGGGAAATGCTGGATTAAAAATCACTCAGTTGTCCATCAGGACAGGAGTTGGTGTTTGTGGGATTATTGCATCTCCAGAGGAACTGGATGCAGTGCTTTTAAACCTGGATGTGATGCCCAAGGCTGGAGGCAGGTGCCTGGTCCAGGCACTGCTGTGGGTCCTGTACAGCCCAAGGGGTGTGTTCATCAGGACTGGGATATTTCTACTTACTGTACAGAGCCATCAGATGATTGTTTGGTATCTGCGCCTCCTTTGAATGGATGTGGGCTCCTGTGGCAGTTTTCAGCCCTGACTGGGAGGAGGGATGGATTTTTGGCATGAAGGAAGCCTTTTAGTGAGAAAAAGCAAAATCGGATCAAGAGTGAACACAGTGCCTTAAACAGACCAAAATCCAACCCGCAAAGCACATTCTCTGAGCATAATACAGTTAAAGTCACTGATGCAAGACTTGCTGGTGGTCCTAAATGGAGCTTTGGAGGCAGGTGGAGCTGGACTTGGTCACACTGGAGGTGCAGATGGTCCCACTGGGCGCTTGGCTGGCAGGTCTGACTCGGCTGGACCAATTAGCACCAAGCAAAAGCTCTGCAAGGGCAGAGCTGGCAGCCCGTGATGGAGTGGGCATTGCAGGCACGCTTGGCACGGGGCTCGGAGCAGCTCTTGGTTGTGATCCCTGCTCGTGTCGAGCAGCGTTTTGCCTTTTCCAGCCTCCAGCGAGTGGAAAGAGATGTGCAGCAGGCACTGATCCGGGAAAAACAGGGAGCATGGAGAGAGCACATCAGTGCTGTGGGCAAGGAGAATTTTCTTAGTGTGGTTCTCCCTCTTCTTGTTTATTTACCTGATCAAGTGACAGTGAACATCCCCTCGTTATTATCACTGAATTTTTCTCCTTCTCGTTCCAGCGAACACGATCTGGGGGAGGACATTTATGACTGTGTCCCCTGTGAAGATGAAGGAGATGATATCTATGAAGATATCATCAGAGTGGAAGTTCAGCAGCCCATGGTAACACTTCATCTGCGTTTTTAAAGCTACACCTTGATGGGAGGGGATTTAATTAAATGAAGAACTGTCTGCCAGTGGCAGGTGATGCTGCAGGGAAGTGAATCGCTCTGCAGTGCTCCTTGAAGCCAACCTGCCTTGTGAGTGGTAAAAATAAGTGAAGCTGGGATGGCACTGGCCCAGAGGGGATTCTCTGAGGAGTTTCCCAGCCCATCCTGTTGTCTGAAGGAGTGCAGGGAGGAGGAAGGGAAAGGGAGACCTAATAAGCCTTAAAAGATAAGCTAAAAATAGCAGTTTGCTGCTGAGCCAAGGCAGAGTGTCACTCCAGCCCTTATGGGGAGGGGGAGTGCAGGAGCTCTCCCTGCTCCAACAGCCAGATGTGCCGTGTCTGCCACTGGTATTTTTAGATCGGGGTGAGCGCTGACAGATCTGTGGGAGGGGGATCCCACACTTGTTTGTGCCTGCTGCTGCTTCTATCTGGGTGTCTCAGAGCAGGGAGATGTTTACAGTGCAGCTCTCTGGGGCAGCAGGGACCCATGTGGATTTAAGGACAAGCAATCATCCCCATTTGTCACCTCTAAAAACCTCTTGATGATGGGGAGACCTGAGTGTTGAGGTATGTACAGCCTCATGGAGGGATATGCATTGACTCCCAAGGGCTCTGGTGCAAATATCCCACTCCATGGATGAGCCAAGGAGGTGCTGGTGGCCCTTGCACCTCCCCAGGGGTGCCCACAGCCACCCTCTCTGCTTGTGTCCCCAGAACTGCCCTGGCTTCTGTTGGTGCAGAGCTGAAAGAGACCTTCTCCAGAGTGTGACCTTCCAAATTTTCTCCCACCCTCCAATATCTGCCACCCCCAGGCTTTGTTCAGACTCTAATTACTCTCTCCTAGTGCAAACAGTACATACCCCCATAACAAAGCAGGATCAATGGACAAGTTCACTGATCAATTAAATCCCTGGAGCAGGAGATGTGGCTGAGCCAGACCCACTACAGTGGTACAAAGACCATGATGATGGTGGTTGAGGCATTTCATCCCTTCACACCTTGTCTGCAGCCAGAGGAGCTCCCTGCACACTGAAACCCTGCATGGATCAAGGAGCTGGGCACAAAATATTCCCACTGATCCTGCCAAAGTGCTTGGAGCTGTTAAGGATGCTGGTAGCAATGCTGAAGTCAGCACAGCTCGTTGGCCACTGGTGTTTTTAGCATGTTGCCATCAGCTGCAGAAGCCATTTGGCCCAAGAACATCCCCTTGGTAGGAATTCCTTGCATAAATGGCAAAAATGGGGGGAAACTCCAACAGCCAGGTAGTTACAAGGTTAGGGTCAGTGGAATTGTCAATTTTTTGTTGTTCTCTCTATGATATTTTATGTTTTCTGCTAAGCAAAAGAGTCTTTATTTTTAATATGAACACCCACATATCTGCCAAAACACTGATTTTTTTGGTAAGATTTGTTGCAATAGGAAGTGTGTAATGCTAATGGCTTCTTGTATTTCTGCATGCTTCAGATTAGATATATGCAGGTAAGATGCATTGATTAAAATACTGCGTTTCATCCAACTGAGAGGTCTGAGCTGTGGGTTCTGTTCCTGTGCATGATCCATAAAACCCCATCACTGAACCACCTCCCAAATTCAGATCCTACCTTGCCAAGTGCAGCAGCTCCCAACACGTGTTCTCAGCTTTACAGATGTCAGAGCAAGAGAAGTGACTCCAGGAGTTGGGGTTTTGAAATAGCATGTTTTATCAGATTTGACCTAAAATAATGAGAATTGGCAACCCTGCCCAGGGATTTGTATAAATCTAACATATTATTTATGACCCACTTAGGCTCTGTTGTGAGTTTCATCTTAGGCAAAGAAAAATGAGGAAACTCAGGCTTTATCTGTTATTATTCTTCTTTAGCTGATAGTCTTGGGTGATATGGTTATAATAAATGCAAAAGATGTCATGCTTGCCATGTTGAAATGTATTTAATAATATGGCCAGGGTTCCTTCTCATGTTTTTTAGATAAAAATAGTTCCCTTTAACATAAACCAGTAGTGGTACTCTCACAACTTTCCAAACCTGTGCTTGTTTGCTGTCTCTGAAGGCTGAACTGGACCAGCAGCAGGTTCCTGGGCCACCTGTAACTCTGACCATGAGTTATTTTTCCTTTTTCTAGAAAATGGGAATGACAGAAGATGACAAAAGAAATTGCTGTTTGCTAGAAATCCAAGAAACTGAGGCCAAATACTACAAAACACTTGAAGATATAGAAAAGGTAAGAACTGAGCCACCTTTTCCATACTATGGCCTTCCCCATCAGCCCTTGATCTCGCAGTAATCGTGTTAGCTCTTCCTCTGAGAGCTGGCAGATGTGAGGAGGCAGGATTGATGCATTCACATGTAAAATTGGAGAGAAGGGACATCCAAAAAACCCGGGCTGACAAGCACAAATGTGTAGCCTGTAGCTGTAGGAGCCAACCAGCATATTTTTTCTGATTGCTGCAGATTGGAAATAGGCTGAAAACCCCCTACCCTGGGGTAAGAGACTCTGGTTCCTCACTCAGCCAGGCCAGGCTTGCTGATAAGAGCCATGTTTCCAGATATCTTATCACTCTGATTGCTACGGAATAATTTCTTTATTCTGGGTGCTTTTCAAAAGTGCTGAAGCTGTGCTGACTTGTGATTGAAGCTAATTGGATTAAAAGTAACATTTTGCTGCTTAAATTCACGGGTTTTAATTGGTTTTGATAAATTATTCTTGTGCCTTTCTTTTAAATAAAAATAAAAGTGAACACCTCATCAAGACGGTGAAGTCGTGGCTGTGGTGGGAGCCTGGAGGTGGTTTCTGCTCCAAGGGAAGCAGCAGGAATGAAGAACAATAGTGAAAATCAAGCTGCCATTTCTAATCACCCTAATGCTTTTGTTTCCTCCCCCCTTCCAATTATTTCCCTCTGTCTGCTGAAAGTTCCCATAAAGAAGCTGTGAACAAAACCAGCACAATGGAATTACATTTACCATTTTCCAGAAAAATGTCCCAACATACACATCATTTATGCGAATAACATTTTTTCCTTGGAAAAAGCCACAGCCCCCTGATTCAGTCTAAAGGAAGAGTTAAATTATTGCTTTGGTATCAATTAAAAAGGCTTGTGAAGACTTAGCAAGTTCTGGCAGTCCTATGGGTAGAGGGTTCTGTCTTTGGTGTGTTGCATCAAGGGGTTTTTTTGTGGTTACAAGTCATGTAGATATTTCTATTAATATGTATTTGTTCACAGAGGCATTTCTGATGTAATCACATCATCGGTGTGTTTTCAAGGGCAAAATTCTAGTGAGATAAAGAGCTGGAAAGATGCCTTGATGCAGCCAAGGACTGCAGTGAGGGGAAGCAGCTGAGTGCATTTAACCCCCCTCTCATGGGTTTAGCAGGGGAGGGGTCTGCATCCACCCATGGTTGGGGTCTTGCACCTTCCCAAGCCTGGAAGTGCCATGGGAGCCAAGGGGAGCTCAGGGGATGATGCTCCCATAGGGATTCCTGCCTCTCACTTTGATCCCTGGTTGTTCGCTACCTTTGCAAGTGCTTAAACTTATTAAAATCTGGCTTTTCGTTGCCCAGGTAAATTCAACTGGTGAAGCAGAAAAAAACACCTCCTTTGCACAAACCCCCTCTTGTTCCCTCCTCTCTGGTATTTCAATTCCTTTTCCATTTCCCTCTTGCAGAATTATATGAACCCCCTGAGGCTGGTACTGACTCCCCAAGACATGGAAGCTATTTTTATCAATTTGGAGGTAACAGCATGGACTTTGTGGCTTAAATCTTTGTTCTTTTCATGGCAGCTCAGCCCTCTCCCTTCTTGAGAAAAGGTTTTCCCATTTCCCCTTAGATTTGTGCGTTCACCTGTAGAGGTTCAGCCCTTCCTGTGCTGTGGAGCCTGAATGGGTTTAGGAGATATTCTTTAACACTCAATTTTAGAGTTGGGGATTATATGAACTCTAGGTAAGAAAACAGTTCCATCCAGTGGATGTTCCAGAGCTAGGGCTGTAGGGTTTAGCTGACTGAGATGGTTTGTGCACATTGTGATGAAGGGATTTATTTCTACACTGACTTGCCCAGGATCTGGGTCAGAACGTGGTGTCTCCTCTGCACCTTCCCTCCCATCTTCTCCTCCCTCCCCATCCTGGGGCATTTATCACTGTGTAAGCTCTGATGGAATTACACCCCTGTATTCCAGGCCATTCAAGGCTCCATTCCACTACAATGACTTTTAAAAACAGCTAAAAGAGGGTAAAAACCTGCCTGATGAAGTAGTGAATGTGCATTTCTTTAGGCTGTGTTTGCCCACTTGCTTTGAATGTGTTTAAAGTATTGACTGTTTCTTTGTTTTAGGACCTAATTAAAGTGCACTTCAGTTTCCTGAGAGCCATCGATGTCTGTATGATGTCTGGAGGAAGCAGCCTGGCAAAAGTGTTTCTGGAATTCAAAGAGAGGTAAAGGAAACCTGGGCTTCAGGCAGCTCCACTTTTAACAGATTTGGGTTAATATTTGCAGGGCTCATCTTCAAGATTTGAGCAGAGCTCTCTGTTGCTCTCTACTTCTCACTCACTACTACTACCTGAAAGGAAGCCAAGTGGGGATCTGTCTTTACTCCCAAGTAACAAGCAACATGACAGGAGCAAGCAGACTTAAGTTCCGCCAGGGAAGGTTTAGCTTGGGTATTAGGGACAGTTTCTTCACTGAAAGGGTTGTCAAGCATTGGAGCAAGGTGCCCAGGGAAGTGCTGGATTCACCATTACTGGAACTGTTCAAAAACATGTAGCTGTGGTGCTTAGGGACATGGTTCAATGGTGGCCTTGGTGGTGCTGGGTTAATGGTTGGACTCCATGGTCTTAGAGGGCTTTTTCAGCCTTAGTGATTCCATAATTCTAGAAATCCCTGTCACAGCAGATTTGTGTCCTCTGTGTCTAAATGTTCTGAAGGAGCTGAAACATCATTTGGTGCTGACACTTAAGCAGCCAAATTCAGCCACAACCATGTCAGGTTGCCCAGGGCAGAGGCTCAGTCATGTGGCTCCTGTGAGTCCTTGTTCCTGCAAGCCCCTGGCTGCACCTGGATTTTGCTGGGCTCAGCATCTCATGGGAGACTGAATATACAATGTGTTTACAGTGACATATCAGAGGGGATAAAGATGGAAATACTACCATTGTGGTGACCTGGAATGGAATAAAACCTCACTCAGCTTCAAGGGTTTAGTGTGGTCTCCTGCAAGCAGCAGTGGGGCTCTGAGAGCCTGTGATGTGGTGGGATGACTCCTTTGCAGGGGAGAGCTGGGTTAATGGTTGGAAAAGTGATTCCTCACTCCAGAAAGTCACCTATTTGGCACCGCTCTTGTCCTGCACCTCTTGCACCATGAATAAATGTGAAAGTTGCTTTCACAAACAGAACAGCTTCTGTGTTTTGGCAGTTACAAGCAGAAGCACCCCAGAACACAAAGATAAGGTTAAAAAAAGCTTTTAATATTCTTAATACTAGTCAAAGGGTGATTCATTGTGGAATTGTGCCAGAGTGTTCTCTCACTGTGATTAAACCAGTGTCTAGACACAGAAATGCCCCTCAGAAGTCAATAACTCCAGGAATACCATCTGCATTAATAACACACTGTAAGGTCAGGTATTCCATCATCCACAGGGTCTCTTTTTTACAAAGGGCATTTTTTTCTGGATTAAATAAAAAAAGAGTTTCCAATGAAGAATGCAAATAATTTAATAAGACTCATAAAACTCTCTTGGGTGATTCTGATCTCCTAATTTCTGGCTCAGCTCTGTGCATGCTGGGGCCTTCCCCGGGCCAGAACTGTCCAAGCAGGGAGCAGGGACTGGACATGGCAGGAGTCGTGGAGGTGGCACTGCTGCCCAGGGAGATGCCATGGCTGTGCAGGAGCATGAGGCTTGCTTTTGAGCCTTTAAATAAATGTTTTCTGCTGTTAATGTGCTGATGGGAGCTCAGAGAGCACTTGGAGCTGGTGAGTTCCATGCAGATGGGTGAAAAAACTGACCCAGTTTTTAAGGGAGTTGGAAGCAACTTCTTGAAGGACCTAAAAGCCTTGGAAAGATGGGACTGAAGGAGACAGACTGACAGCTCTGTGGTGGTGATGGTGGATCTGGAGCTGTGTTCAGTCCATGGGGATCTTGGGGACCTCAGTGCCATGGGAAACTGCTATTCAACAGGAGTTTTGACTTGGAGAAGACCCCAAAACCAGGCTCTTGGGGATGAAGAGTTTGGAGCAACCTGATCTAAATATGCAGAGTTCATTCCTGCATTAGGAAAGACAACCATTCCACATTTTACACCAAAGGAATGGGAGTGCATTAGGAGAGAGTTCGCTGGGGGGACAGTGGACCAAGAAGGGAACATGGACCTTCAGAGTCCCTGCTTGGTCCTTATATGTAAGACCTTCCTTCATCAAATATATCCATGAAAAATAGCTCTCGCTTCCCTACACATCCTTGGAGACATTCTGGAAATATGATGTATTGCTCCCCTGCTTTGCAGGTATTTTTTTTAAGGAAATAGTTTGTAAATCTCTTTCTCTGAAAGCCAGAGGTTTGAATTTATGCTCCTGAAGCCTCTTTGAAGCTCCAGTGCTGGCAAGGTAGATATTTTTGTGCATGTTCAAAAGTTGTCAAGGGGAAAATGCAGAAGAATAATCTGTATTGGCTGTGGCTTTGCTGGAGACTGTGGCTCCATAAATCTCTCTATTCAGTTCCCTGCTGGGGTCTGAGAGTCCCATGTTTACGGAGCGACGCTGGGTCAGGTGCTCCCAGGTCGTCTCCATCGAGAGATGAGGCCCTGAAATAATGGATGAGTTGCAGTGCGTGATGGAATATGTGTCTTATCAGCACCAGAACAGTGAGCAGCCAGGAAGGGGGAGAAAACCCAAACCTGTCATGCAGGATTAATGAGTGAAGTGAGCAAAAAGGGGGAATCCACGGCAAAACTGCTCTGTTTTGTCAGGTGTTTAAATTTATAGCCCAGGGAGTCTGTACAGAGCTTCACTGTGTTTCCAAAGGCTGTGACAACCTTCTTTCCCAATTACCCAGTCTCTTGATCTCTAGGTCTCTGTGGCACATCCTGCAAGAAGTAACGAGCTTCCTAAAATGTGTGGTAGAATCATCACAGAATGGTTTGGGTTGAAAGGGACCTTAAAGCTCATTCAGTTCCAGCCCCCTGCTGTGGGCAAGGACCTTCCACTAGACCAGGTTGACAGGAGAGGAGGGATGAGCCATCGTAGCTCCAAAAAGAGGGTCCTCTGCCCATGTGACCCCTTCTGCTCATCATGAGCTGAATCATCCCATGGGCTTCAACTGTGGAAACTTCTAAATATTTAGATGTTGAAGATTTAAGTGTTGTAAAGCCACAGAGTAAAAGGGTGTTAATACTTTGCTAAAAGTTATATGGAGGAATAGCTCTTTACCTTGTCCTTTCACTGTTTACATGTACATATATATCTTTTGTAACTGCCTGCAAGTGTTTCCAATTTGATCTCTGATTTCCCCCTCTCCAGGTTGCTGATTTATGGCAAGTACTGCAGCCACATGGAGTATGCCCAGAACACCCTCAACCACCTCCTTGCCAACAGGGAGGATGTCCGGCAGAAAGTGGAGGTGAGTGGGCAGTGGGCATGGCAGGCAGAGTGCTGCCCACCCCGCTAGTCACAGGTTTTGGAAGGGCTTGCTGTAGCCAGGAATGCTGTGTTGTGAATGTTTGATTTAGCAAAAGAGGAGAGGGATGTGGGGGTGAATCTGTGCTGCCCAGAGAGGGTGTAAAGCTGGGGGTTATCTTGTCCTGATCCCCTATTAGCCCCTTCATCTCCTCACCAGACACATGGTCTGTCCTTCTGCCCTGAGTTTATCCAAGTTAAAATAAGACAGTTAAGCTGGACTGACTGAGACAAGTTCCTCTTTGACTCATGCAGGGAGACCCAAAGGCCCCAAGCATCCCCAAGCCGGGAGCCACATGTTTTTCCAAGGTCACCAACAGCATCAGGGACCATCAGAGGCAAACCCAAGTCCCCAGGCGAGCACCGGGATTACTGCCCTGTCCTCTTTCCCCAGCATAAAGGCTTAGTGTAAATAGGGGCTGATCCAGATATTAAGTGAATCAAAGGAGCCCCAGAAGGGATGCATTGTTTGAGCTGATGTTTTTCACCCAGCTTTAATTCTTGCTTTGGTCTTGATGCTAATCGGAATTTGCTGGGCTGTCTGTGCACGTTACCTCGCGTTCCACAAACGCTCTTTGATTTTCCGTGTAAACCCAATTTAGGGATAAAAATGTATTTAAGAATTGTTTAAAACGTGTTCTCTGGGTCTTAGATCAAGCCAGTGTCTCTAGTATCTAGTTGCTCCTGCACTTTTCTTTTCTCTCCCTCCCTTATGGCATCTCCAATGGGGCACAAAGAGGGTCTCAGACAGCTGAATCACGTTGTTTAAATGGGTCTGGGTGAAGACAACGATGGCAAAACTTCCTGTGACTACATTAGCTCATATTAATGACTTAATGCTCACCAGCCACGCCAGAGCCACTGGCTGCGTGCTCCCTGCCAGCCCCTCACAAATAAAACACATTAGTTCAGCCCAGCCAGGAGGTGGGTGACACTAATGTGTTTCATTTGACATTTCCCCAGGTCTGGAGCATTCGTGTGCTTCCCTAATGAGCAGCATCTCATTAAGCTGGAGTAGCTCAGTTGCATGAGAATGTCTGTATTGTAGGGTCCAGGCTCTGTGTTTAATTCCTTGATAATCTCCATAGTGGAAGCCCCAGCCCTGGCTGAGTGCCTGCAGAGACCATGAGCCTATGGGCATCAGAACTTGAGTTTACAGAAGGCAAATGAACAACCATAAGACATGGGAGGATTTTTCTGGGAGGAACCATTGTTTTTCCTGGCTGATTTATTGATCTCTTTTCTAGGAATGCACACTAAAGGTCCAGGACGGGAAATTTAAATTGCAAGATCTGCTGGTGGTTCCAATGCAAAGAGTTTTGAAATATCATCTCCTGTTGAAAGTAAGTTTTTCAGCACTGGCATTTCCCTCCAGCTGCCACCCTTGCTGTAACATCTTTCAACTCTTTGAGTGGAGAGTGAATCGTTGCCAAATGCAGAGAGAAGTTTGGGGGGTTTTCCCCACCAAATGAAATAATTACTAGAGCTACTTAACACGACATAATAATATTTGTGCCGGCTCCTAAAGTATGGTGACCTAGGGTAATTCTGCACTTGTTAGCCACAAGAGGCAGTTAATGAATATAAAATAAGCTTGCATATAATCTGATTATGTGTGAAGTTCCTCCCGTCAACTCTGTGTAACAGATCTCTCAAGCACCAGCCGCTTGGCGTGTTCCTCGTCCTATGGCCACAGCCGCCTGCCCAGGCGTCCCTGCCACCTCCCTGGCATCCCTGCCACCTCCCTGCCATATCTGCCACCTTCCAGCTATCCCTGCCATGACCCAGGCATCCCTGCCACCTCCCTGGCATCCCTGTCACCACACTGACATCTCTGCCACCACTCAGGCGAGTGCCTGTGGTCAGAGCCTTTCTCGTGCAGGTAGGGTCTCCACAGTTTTCCTAGCACATCTAAACTCTGTATTATTATTTATTTGCATTTTTTCAGGAGCTGCTCAGCCATTCCTCAGACCGACCAGAGAAGCAACAGCTGAAGGAGGCTCTGGAGGCAATGCAGGTACAGGAAGATGAGAGTGGTGGTGTGGCTGTGTGGGGCTTGAGCTGCAGCAGAGCCTGGGACCCCTCTGCTCTGTAAAACAAAAACAGATACGGGAAAACCATGCTTACAGCCTGAGGGAAGGCAGTGCCTCCTCCTTTTGGACACACTCGTGTGTATTGATTGCCATTTGATGCGATGGCTTTACAGCAGATCTGGAGTCATCACTGCCGTCTCCTCCCGAGGCAGCTGAGGGAGCTGGTGTTTGTTGACATGTTACGACTTTTCACTGATTGCTATTGTGTGTAAAGAGGCTGTGCCAGATCCGGCTCTTGTTTTTGCTGGGAGGGATCTGGAGGAACTCCAGATGTATCAGCATGTCAGGGAGTATTGCAGAAATGGGAGGCTGTGTCTGTTCCCTTTGTGTTGTTATCCAGGTGCTGGGTGGGAATCCTTTTATCCAAACAATTTTTTTCTGTTAGGGGGAAAATGCTCTTTAAAAAATTGAAGACTTCTGGTGTCAACGTTTTGCTTTGTTTGAAGTTTTTTTGAGCTTTCAGCTGAACCCCCCCAAAATCTCAGGAACACCGTCAGCAACAAAAAATAAAATCATAGGGTCACAGAATCATCCAAATGTTTTCTGACTTGGGTAGATACCCCCCCCACACACACAGACTCACACCATGGGACCATCGTCAGTAAAATCTGACTTGAGGATGCTCGGTAATTCCAGATTTTCTCTCTGGAGATCATCTCAGGATTCATCCCTGAGTTTGCTCCCATATTCACGGTCACTTTGTTTTCTACCTCTGACCTGCAGCTTTTATAACATTGATGCATTTCCTGGCTCTTACATAAGTTAGGTGACCTTTCCAGCCATTATCCCTCCAAGCCCAGGAACCCAGTGCCAATATGTGTGTCACTTTAGAGTTCAGGTTGTTTGAAGGGCGTTGCATTCAGAGCCCAGTGCTGTGCTGTGGCCTCAAATGAACGCTAAACCTGGTGACAGCAGTTAAACCCTGCTTATGGCCTCATCATCCAGCACTGCCAACACCACTGCTGATAAATAAATGTATATATGCTCTGGCTGTGCTGCAGACTCAGCATTTTTTGCAGGAAGCTGCTGATAGCCATCAGGAAGGTTTCTCTCCTCTTTTCCCCATCGCCAGGAGAGCGCGGGTGCAATTCCGACCGCGCAGGGCTCAGCAGGGGCATCGGAAGCCATTCAGTTTGGTTTTAATTGATCTGTAAACGAAAGCTTAACTTCCAAGTGATGTTTTTCATCACAAGTCCAGCCTTTCTGTCTGCTGTGCTGGCAGGCAGCAGACATTGCTGCTGTCTGGGTTGAGAGCTGTGCAGGGGGTGAATAGAATGATGTTTCCCAAAGGGATTCACTTCCCTTTTATTTTGCAAGGCAATGGCAGGATTTTTAGAAAAAAAAAATGTTTGTGATGGGGATATTTGGTACAGGTACCAACCCTCTGCCTGAGAATGCAGAACTGAGTCCCTGGGAGGTGGTGGGACAACGCAATTCCCAGTGAAATCCTGTGGCCCATGTTTGTTTATTGCGTTTTCAAGTCATAGTTGATCCTGGGATTTTGTTTCTGCTGTTCAACAGGAGGGAGCTGAGCCCAATGCTCAGGCATGGTGGAGGATACTGCTTCATAAGGCTTTTGGTTGTGTCATTTCTCATCACCATCCCTGCCACTGCCCAGTGGGGTGTTTTGTGATGTTATAAGTATTGTCACGTAGATATGTGATTATCGTCTGTGATTAACCCTCCTTGTCTTGGGAAGCTGAGGAAGGTCCAACCCAGAGGGGATGTCTTAAAAAATCCCATGTTCAGATCTAATCCAAGTTGACAAGAGCTGTTGTTGAGGACAAGGAGGGAGCAGATAAGAAGCAAACAAGCACAGAAAATACGCTCTGAAAGGTGTAAGGAGTTGTTTTAGTGGAAAGGATGGGGTTCCTTCCCTTTGGTGGATCAAAATTTGGGTAAGGAAGAAATTTTTGTGGGCAGAACAAGCTCCATCAACCATCTCCTTATTTTACAACGTAGCCTTTGTGTGGTGGGAGATGTTGGGGCCTGGAGGTGTTGGAGGTGGGGATGCTCTTGTGGAATGTCCCAGGAAGGACCGAGCATGAACATCCCAGCGCTCTCACCAGTTTGGGTGCAATCTGGAGCACCCAGGGAGATGAGCTGGAAGCAGGAGGGGCAGAAACAAGTCAAGTCTGTTCACAGCTGATGTGCAGCCAGGAGTCCACAGCAGTTACATTAGAGACATGGATGTTTTGACAGCAGAGACTGGCTTGGAGCTTTCATATCCCAGGGGATGAAAGGAATTACAGTGATGAAAGCTGGGAGGGAAGGATGCTGCCAGGCAGAGGTGCAAGGCAGGGGCTGCCTGACTCAGGCTATCACCAGGTAGCAGCCATGGGTCAGGTTTGCTGCGCTGCACTGGATTCATACATTGCCATGGATTCAAGCCTTGCCATGGATTCATGCATTGCCATCTTCTGGGAAATGGAAAAAACTGCAGCACCCGTCTGGCTCAGCAGTGGGAGCACCAAGAGGCTGTGCTCAGATGTCTCAGGCTGCTGTGGGGTCTGCTCAGACTCCTGAGGGATTCAAGGAGCCAGGTTCATGTGTGTCCTGCTCAGGTAAGGTACTGTTGTCATCTGGAAAATAAAAATCAATCTTCACTTTTCTTTCAAGGACTTGGCCATGTACATCAATGAAGTAAAGAGGGACAAAGAGACTTTAAAGAAAATAAGTGAATTTCAGAGCTCTATAGAAAACCTGGTAAGCTGGAAAATCCTGTTGAACCCAATTTAATTTGATTATTGTTAATGTATTTGCTTTTTCTGTGCGATGACTGCTGATTCTGATATACTATCCCAGAAAGATAAGTGTGTGTTAGGACACTCTCTCATCACTGACAGTGGTTTTGCTGATGGAGCAGAAGTGGATGCTACATCACAGAATGGCTTTGGTTGTGTTTACACTGAAAATGCTTCTCCAGCTTTTTCTCATGTTATTAGTGTAGGGGGAACCCAAGAATTTTCCAAATCCACTAACTGTCTGCTATTTAAAGTGGGTTTTCTTTTGCTGTTAAGAGGACAGTGGTTAACTGAAAGTGGAGGAGAAGGGCTGGCATAACAACACACCTAATCCCTAAAATCTCAGCCAGGTATTTTAAGGAGAATCTCATCCTCCAAACTCCAGAGGTGTCAAACACTCAGTCCCATTACTGTGCATCAGCTGACCCTGTCCAGCCCAGCACTCACTTCAACCCTGAACAAACCCAGTAATTTGATACTCAATGGCAAAGCTTCAAGCTAATAAGCTTTTCCCCCTATTTGGAGGAATGGAGGGAGGGGCTGGGCAGCTGTGGGTGCAGCTGCTCTGCCATCACACTTTACACTGGGGTAATGCAATTGGGGGCTGACATCTGAGATGCTTCAAAAGGGTGATGGAGGGAGGTGTGGGGGCTGCCCACCCCAGGGGCTTTCCAGAGGAGTGCTGTGTTTGGGGGCTTTAAGCCCTGACTTCATTTGGAAACAATGAACTTTTAAGTGATAGTTTAACAGAGAGATGTCCTTAATTATTGTAGAAAGCTCTGGAAAATTTTGCCAAGGGGTTTGCTTTCCAGATCCCAAACTTTGGAAAAATGCTTTGACTGCTGAGCCTTGCCCTGGCACTGCTGGAGGTCCAGGAATCTCCAGTGGTCCTGCTCATGCACAGGTTCCCTTTAGAGCATCCTTGAGCTCCCCTGGGGAGCATCTTCCCTTCCTTTAGTGAGGACAATGCTGCTCCCAGGAGCTTCAGCAGCTCAAAGCAGGGCTGGGGGGTGCAACCTAGGCAGCTTTGGTTTTCCACTTGCCCAAAGAATCATTCCAGCCCTGGCTGTGGATCTCAGCCCTGCTTTGCTTTCTGCAGCAAGTGAAGCTGGAGGAGTTTGGGAGGCCGAAGATCGACGGGGAGCTGAAGGTGCGCTCCATAGTCAACCACACCAAGCAGGACAGGTGAGTGAACAACAGGGCTCAGAAATGTTCCCAAACTAAATGTGCCTTCATTTGGTGATTCCCTTTGAGCTCATTTATTTCATTATTGCCAGGACTTTCACTAACACAACCCATCATCAGTGTGCAAGTACAGCAGGGTCCAAGCATTGAGCAGCCCTGGCTGGGAAGCTCTACAGAGCTTTCCAAATCCTTCCCCTAGGATGGGGACTTTGATGAGGTGTTTGACTGGATTGCTTGTTTATTTGCTTGCTTTGGGCAGGTATTTATTTTTATTTGATAAAGTGGTGATCGTCTGCAAAAGGAAAGGATACAATTACGAGCTGAAAGAAATTATTGAGCTGCTCTTCCACAAGATGACTGATGACCCCATGAATAACAAGGACATTAAGAAGGTAGGTGGACTGAGGATTAGCTCTGCTGGAGAGCATTTTGGAGCTGTTTCAGGGTAGTACGTTCCCATTAGCCTTTTAAAGTAGAAACAGAGCTTGCAAAAAAGCTGGAAAACAAATACTCATCTCTCAGGGCAGCCTTAGAGAGGTTTGAGAAATGTTTATTAATGTGGGGCTGGGCTGGATCCTTGACCTCTGTCCTTGCAGAACAGCCCTGAGGAGGCTGGGATGGTTGAAGTTAGGAGGGAGGAAGCTGCTCCCTGCTTTCTGGCCCCCCATCAGGGAGCGAACGTCAGATAGGGAGGAGGGGAGGGCAGGGAAGGAGGGAAGGTCCAGCATGAGCTGTGGGGTGGAGGAGCCTGGAAAGGCAGTTGGGAGCATTGCTCACCAGCCTGCCAAAAGTGGCACTCAAAGCACTAAAGGAACATCATTTTGCTGGTGGTTTGAGGCTCAGTCTGTAGGATCAAGGACTAGGGAAAACCTCCCAGCTATCGCTTTAGCAGAGCCCCATTAGCTTAATCCACTTACATGCCGTGGGAGGAGGTATTGTGCAGATGGGACAAGGGACACTGGGGTAAGAATAGCCAATTTTGCCACTTGCCTGCTGAAAAAATGCTGCTAGCTTTGTGTGTTAATGAAATATGTTTCCACTTTGCTCTCCTATGCTTTCTAGTCTCACGGAAAAATGGTAAGCAAAGCACCCACTTCTCTCTCCTGTGTTTCTGTGCAGTGTTGTAATGAGACAGGCTGAGCATATGTGTGGTGGGCAGGTCAGATGTTCCTCCTGGGCTGTCACTTGCTGTCAGCGAGAGATATAATGGCTGGGGAGGATCCAGTGGAGCAGAAAAATCTGAGTTCTCTCATCTGCCACCACAAAATCCTATTTGGTCCAAGTGCACAGCGCCAAGCCAGTTCAGGCATCATTAGCTGTGATGTGTTAAGAAACAGGGAGCTCTTCTTCCTTCCCTGCTGTTCCCTGTGCAAGGTTCAGCAGAAGGGGCAGGGACAGCCACTCAGAGCAGTTACTGAGGTGCCTGAATAAAAGTGTGATGTGTTTTGCTGCTCAGGTGTTGGGAGCACAGCGAGATCAGCGCTCTTGTTTTGTCTTGCAGTGGTCATATGGCTTCTACCTAATCCACCTTCAGGGGAAGCAGGGCTTCCAGTTCTTCTGCAAGACAGAGGAAATGAAGAGGAAGTGGATGGAGCAATTTGAAATGGCAATGTGAGCATGAGTGGCTGCTCTAGCCCTGGGTGCAGTTCCCAAGTGCAGGGGGAAAGTGTCTTGGACCATCAGGTCACTGGAGACCAGCTCTGACAGCAAAACCTGTGATGGGGAAACTCATGGGGACTTGCTGGTTGGGTCCCTGTGCAGAGGAAGCCTGAAACCATCTACTGTGAGCATCCACACCAAAGCATGGGTGGTGGATCTCTGAAATTGGATTTTATCCCTGAAATTGTAATTGGATATTAGGAAGAAATTCTTCTCTGTGGGGGCTGTGATGCCCTGGCATAGGTTGCCCAGAGAAACTGTGAGTGTACCGTCCCTGGAAGTGTTCAAGGCCAGGTTGGACAGGGCTTGGAGCAAGGTAGCCTTTAAGGTCCCTTCCAACCCAAAACATTCTGTGATTCTCTGAAATGACATCTAGTGGTGCAGGGCCGTGGGGAAAGCACCAGGCTGGGGCTGGAGGAAGGCGCTGCAGGAGGAGGAGGGTGGTGCTGCAGGACCTGATCCTGAGCAGAGCAGGGATTGGTCCCATAGCGACAGATCTGGGCTGATGATTGACTCGGGCAAGGGCCAAATCTGTGACTCTTGTCCCAGGGGAAGGTTGATGGGCAAAATCCTCTCTCACACAGTCAAGCCCTGAGTCTCCTTTCACATTTGATTTCATATCTGTCCATGTGGTTTCCAAGCTTTGACTGAAATGCAAACAGCCACTCGTGGGGACAGGTTGATAACCTCTTGGTCCTTTCCCTTAGGTCCAACATCAAGCCAGAGAAAGCCAATGCAAATCACCATAACTTTCAGATGTACACATTTGAAAAGACGACCAACTGCAAAGCCTGCAGGATGTTCCTGAGGTGAGCAACAACCTTCCAGCTGTTCTGCATCAGTATTAAAACATGGAAAAAAAACCTTAAAGCTGAGGCTGGATTAGGACTTTCTGACTTGGGTTTTTTGGTTTTTGTTTTTTTTTTTTTTGCACAGAGGAACCTTCTACCAGGGCTATCTTTGCCCCAAATGTGGAGCAGGTGCTCATAAGGAGTGCTTGGAGATTATTCCTCCCTGCAAGATCGGTGAGTTGTTTCACATTGTGAGCAGCTTATTGCACGTGAATGATCTGACAAATTTTATCTATAAAACCCTAATGTTTGTTAATGCATAAAAAAATATAAGTGTGCTCCCATGAAAGTAGGAGGGTCTGCAGCAGGTACAACATTTCTGAATAGGAGAGACTTCGTCTCTGGATCTCAAATGTCCCATAGAACAGCAAAAATTCGTGTCCTTGGTCTAAACTGGTCAAAGCTGTGACTCACCTCTGCCTGGATCAGAGCTTTGGTGCTGCTTGGGGCAAGGGGCTGTCATAGGGTGGCTCCAGATAGGTATTGAGTGAGAAGTAGAGAGAAGAAGAAACAAAATTACAGAATTTTGTGCAAGTGAGGAAATGCCCTTGTCCAGCTCCAGTCTATCCTGTGTCTTGCCCATCCAGAGGAGAGCGATGACTTGAGTGAGCCCCACCTTTGTTTTGGGCTTCCTCTCTCAATTCATACACTGATGCTGGTTTATTGGGACTCAGAGTGTCAAGTGAAACAGAAAATGGGGTTTATTGCCTATAAAATTAACCACTTATTTCACCTTTTCTCTTGCAGGTTCTTCAGCAGACCAGGTACGTTGTTTGATGGCCCTTTTCCTCATCTCCCTCTGCCTTAGTCAGAGTCTGTGTCGTTGCCAAGTCCAGGCATGGGCAACTCATGGAAAGAGCAACCAATAGGTCTTGGAAGGGAAAGGACTGGGAACCAGTGACCTCTTTTCCATCCTAAAACTGGCTCAATTTGTGAAGCAGCACAGCCCTTGGGAGGTGTCAGCATCTGGCTGAGACAAGTACCATGGGCTGGGGGGTACCAGGGAGGTTTTGGGAGAGTTTCTCATCCTAGTGGCTACAGGAGGGTGCTCATAGAGAGAACTGAGACTGGATGTTTCCTTACAGAGACTTTTTCCTCTTTCTTTGCAGGATTCACTGGGTGCTGGACCTGGTAAGGGCATTACTGTATTGCAGGAGGGCAAATTGGTTGTGGCTGCAGGAATCCCCAACACTGAGTGTGTGGAAGGGAGAGCCTCCTTCCAAAACCAGAAAAGGATGTTTCTTTGTGCCGAATCAACCTTCCAAGCAGACAAAACACATCCTGGAAGGGAGAATTGTTTCTGAGAGGGAGCATCTTCCTGCTGACATGTCCAGTGTGTTCCAGGGATTTGCAGCTCCAGGCTCTGCCCTCTGATGGGCCATCAGTCATGATGGTTGCTGCAATATTTGTTTATCTTCTTCATTTAAAACTAGCCTGGACAGAGCTCCAGGCCTGCCCTGCCCATGCTCTGGCTCAAAACAGGAGAACAATTTGTTTTTGTGCTTCTTTGAATGGAAGGAAAGCCAAGCCTGGCAAAAAGAGACCTGAATCAAACTGGTGGTTAAAACAAAAAAGCAAGCACAGAGTGCTCTTGCTAGGTGGGAGAGGCAGAGGCGGGGAAGTGCTTTGAAAATAAACACTGTGGTTGAAGTGCAGTTGGGGAAGCTTATTTAATGTGCAGTTGTTGGCGAGACAGCTGGACTTTGACTGGGAGCTTCAGGGGCAGTTGAGTCCCAGGTTCAGCTGACACCCCGTGGAAGCTGAGTGTTCTCTGGTCTCTTTTGCAATCATGGGTGTCACTGCTGGTCCCTTTTGCAATCATGGTGTCACCACTGAGCCTCTGCTTGTGTTTGGTGGCAGCCAGGCTTTGCCTGGCAAGAGCCTGTCTGCCTCAGCAGGACTCTAATCCAGGTGCAGGGCTGGGAGCTGGAGCTTTGGCTGAGCTCAGTCCTTCATGGGTTTATTTTTGCTCAGGGAACTCAATCATCCATGTAACTGCAGGAGCCAAGAACACTCACTGTGGACACTGTTCTTTTCTGCTTTCATGCTTTCTGCCCCCAAACTCTGACTGCTGGTGCTGTTGCATGTGTGGTTCATAGGATAAGGAAAAAGGCTTTTGGGGGGGGAGTTTTGTTTTGGGGTTTTGAGCAGGGATAAGGTGGTGAAACTGTTTTGCTTCTCTCCCAGGTCCTAAAATGGTGGCTGTTCAGAATTACCATGGAAACCCAGCCCCTCCTGGGAAACCAGTGCTGACCTTTCAAATTGGGGATGTGATAGAGCTGCTGAGAGGGGACCCGGACTCGCCATGGTGGGAGGTGAGAAAGTTTTAAATCAAAAACTCCTGGAAAGTTTTAAACCAATAACTTCTGCATTGTCCCTTTTATTTGTGGGCCTTCCTGGAGCAGGCTGTGCTGGGTGTTTGGAGGCAGTTTGGAGCCTGTCCCCATCCCTGCACAGTGACACCACTGCTCCCCATGCACGCCCCAGTCTCATGCCCAGCTTGGCTTTGCAGGGGCGGCTGCTGCAGACAAAGAAGTCGGGGTATTTTCCCAGCTCGTCAGTAAAGCCCTGCCCCGTGGATGCCAGGGTAAGTGCCAAAGAGGAGATGGAGGCTGGAGCACCAGGTGGGTGCAAGTGCTCCGATGGTCCCTGTCGCTCTTCTCAGCCTTCTGGTTGAGACCTCGCTCCTTCCAGTGAGCCATTGGACCTTCAATGAGGCCTTTACTGTGGCTGAATTAGCCAGGAGATGGATCCCTCATCCTGTGGTTGCACATGTCTAGTTGGCGTCGTTCTCCACCTTGTCCCCCAAGGCTGGGATTGGTGTGACCAAATCCGGACTCTGTTCCTCTTCTGCAGGGCTGACTTGGGAGCAGAGGACTTGGAGGTCTTGAGATCAGGCACAGTGCAGGAAAACTCCATTTTATTTATTTTAATTGTTTTTAGCTGTTTTCTGTAATGTTGTCAGCTGCTTCCCAATTAAAAACCACTCAGGTAAATGAACAAATACAGCCTGGTCATCCCAGCTGGGAGGCTGAGAGGGAAATGCTCAGCTACAACACTGCCCTCCGCTGCCCAAGCCAATAATCCAGGAACAGCTTGGCAGAAGGAACCCTCCTGTGGAGAGAAGCATCTCACACGTGATGCACAGCCTGATGAGCTGCTGGCTCTTCACTAATGAGCAATTCTGTCTTTGCAGCCTCCCAACAGCCGACCGCCCTCGCGGGAGATTGACTACACAGCGTACCCGTGGTGAGTCGACCCTCCTCTGGCTATAAAGATAAACCAGCCTTGCATTTTCATTGTTAGTTTGTCAGGAGTCCACTCTAATAAGGAATTCTGAATTCAGACCAGCAGTGTTTTGTACCACGCTTTCCCTATGGCCACGGTGCAGCTGCCGCTGTGGTGTTTCGGTGTTGAAACCTGGTGCAGCTCTGGCAGTATCCTTGGGGATTTCTTCACTGATGGAGACAGTCAGAGGCTAAAAGAGATGTTGGTTTCTCTTCCCATTTTCTGTGCCCAGAAAATCATTTGGGGAGGAAGGAGGCAGTTCCTATCTTGGCGGGAGAGGCTGTGCTTGGCTTGCCGGCTGCTCCTTCCCTCCAGCTCCAGCCAGGTTTACAAATTCACCGATGTAAATTATCCCCACTCTTCAGCTCTTGCTGAAGCCTCATTAACCTGAGGACTGTTTCCTAATTAGTGGTATTTTCTAGGTCAGGTACTTCTCAGCATCACTCACCCACAGTTCAGTGGCTGAGCAGCTTCTTGTGTATCTTGGGGCATTTTCCTTCCTGCTCATGACAATTTGAATGAGACCTGTTTCCCTATCTGCCTTCTCAACTTCATGCCTTTAAAAGAAGATGCATATTTGTATCCAAAACATGCCTTTTTAAAGATGTGAATTCCTTTTAATTAATTAAAGTCATTAATTAACCTCTGGGCTCAGGTTTGCAGGGAACATGGAGCGGCAGCAGACGGACAACCTGCTCAAGTCTCATGTCAGTGGCACCTACTTGATCCGGGAGCGGCCAGCTGAGGCTGAGCGCTTTGCCATCAGTATTAAGTGAGTGATACTTCATTTAGGAGCTGAATAATTTAGCATTTCTCACTCATGGAGGACAAAATGAGGTCAGAACATGCAGCTATGTTTTCTTGAGTGCCTTTGCTACCGTTCGCAGGTTCAACGAGGAGGTGAAGCACATCAAGGTGGTGGAGAAGGACAACTGGATTCACATCACGGAAGCCAAGAAGTTTGAAAGTTTGCTGGTGGGTTTTTGTTGCCCCTTGTAGTGTGTGCACTGTCCCTGCCAGTCACACAGAGGATGGCAGAGACAGCCAGGTGCCTCTCCATCCTTCTCAGGAGCTGGTCGAGTACTACCAGAGTCACTCACTAAAGGAGAGCTTCAAGCAGCTGGACACGACGCTGAAATACCCCTACAAATCTCGGGAGCGCTCTACCTCCAGGACCTTCACCCGCTCTCCAGGTAAAACCCAGCTTGGATGCAGTTAAACTTCTCATGGAAAACCTCACCAGCCAGATGTAGAAGCACTGGATGAAGGGATTTATAGCTTTGCTGTAGGGCTTATATTCCTCGGTTTGCAGATAAATCTGCTTGGCTGGTGGCATTTTGAGGATGGGTCTCACATAAAGTGGTGGGCATTAGGGGGATCCGAGTGGGACTTTTTGCTGGGGGAGGCTGGTTCCCCTTCTGTGGTTTTGTACCCTGTGCTCAAGGGTGGTTTACCCACCCCCTGGTCCTGCCAGAGCATCCTGCCCACCTGCAGGTTGGGTGCAGGGATGTGATGCTCAGTTAGTGGGATTTGTCATGTCTTACACACCCACATGAGTTTCTTGGGCATGTGTTTTAATGGATCCAGTTCCAGTGTGACTTGAGATGGTTTGAATCCCAGTGGGACTCCTTTAGGGAAGATGGTGGGTGAAATGGTAAGTCTGTGTCTAAAAGAAAAAGAAAGAAAAATAAAAACAAATGGAAAGGAAAATGTGCAATAGTGCAAAATGTTTTGGTTTGTCCAAAACCTTGAGTGCAGAACTAACTACTTTGTGGGGAAAAATGAATTTTAGAATTTTTTTCCTTGGTGTATTTAAAGAGGAATAGCAAAGGAAGATGGGGTTTAAGACTTAATTAAGTATCCTTTTGCATGAAATACAACGTTGGGATGAATTTTGAGCCTCCGCACTGGCTGTGGTGCTGTGGCCAGACCTTCTGTCAGCTGTCCCAGCTCCAAGCCCCTGGCACAAGACCCTCTGCATGCTTTGCCCTTTATTTCTCCATCAGCTTTTAAAGCATTGTGCATATAATATTTTTTTAATTTCCTTTTTAATCCGTGTTCTGCCTCTTTCTGTTTCTCTCTAACCTCTTTGCAGCCTCCCGTGCTTCCTACAACTTTTCTTTTCTCAGTCCTCAGGGCCTCAACTTTTCTTCTCAGAGCTCCTCAAGTCCCTTCTGGTCAGGTACCAGTGCCTCTCCCTGCTGGAGAGACCAGCCACCATCCCCAGCTTGAAAGCCATCAAAAGTGGGACCTGCAGGGTCCCTGCTGTCCCTCCATCCCCGCAGGCAGTTCAGGAGGTCCTCAGTGCTGCCCTGGGGCACAGCCTGGAAATAAGTTTATTGACCACAGCCATGCTGGGAGCAAAACACACTGCCCCCCTCTCCCAAAAATCAAGGCAGGGAGACGATGGAGGTGTTGCTATTTGAGAAAAGGGGTTAAAATTAAAAAAAAAAAAAAGAAAGTGAATCTAGCAATTTTGGATCTCATGATGTACTTCAAGCTCAACCTGCTTATCCCACATGTTTCACTAAGCGAGCATTGACATCACCCTATCAGTCCATTCCTCCTTGTTCTCAAGGAGAACATCTCAGTGTCCAGCAGGTTTTGAGCTCTGGTACCAAAGCTGATCAGGAGCCCCTTGCTGAGGACGCAGAGGGGAGCCTGTGCTGTCAGATGTGTTTTGGGGCTCAGTCTCCCTGCAGAGAGTGCAGTGGTGCCCTGGCCTTTGAACCCCATTGATTTAATGCATTACAGGCTGGTGTCATCCTCCTTGTTGCAGGGGGATCAGAGCAAAATCCTGCCAGCTCATTTCGTCCCATTTAAGCTTTTATCCTTCAGTCTGTTCTTTGAGTTGGACAGAGAAAATCGTAGGCAAAGCCCATATGTGCCTTCCTTGGTGCCATATTTGGGAAGAATGCTTAACTTTTCAAGCATAAATCTGGTAATTTGGGAGCCTGTAACTGCATAGAAAGTATTGCAGAAAGTAATATGTGCAGCAGTGGGCTCTGAGCAAGCTCCTGATGAAAGAGCTCAAAGCTGCCGTGATTCTTGCTCTGTTCTCCAGCCTGGCTGCCTGGCCAGGATGGACAAGTCCTCCAGTGATTGCACGTTGTGTGTCTGGACTGTCTCCATTGCCATCCTCATCTCCTTCCATCCTGAGAGCTGAAAACCTGGGCAAAGCTTTTCCTCAAACTTAGTTCAACCTTGGTTTGCACGCTTTTACAATTGAAACTAATCCTTGGAAATCCTGGGACGAGGAAGGGAGCTTCACTGAAACACAGTGTCGCTTCAGGGTGGGGTTTTTCTGCAAACTTCAGAGGAGGTTGGTTTTTTCCTCCTCTGCCCATCCCATCCCTCCCTCTGTTGCTCTCCAGCCTTCTTTCTCCTGTCTAGACTTTCAAGCAGGAACACTGAGCAATACCCTTGCCTTCCACACCTCATTGCTGCTCCTCCTGTGCCTCCCCTGAGCATCCCCTGCCTGAAGTGATGGAGATCTGTGATGCTGGGGCTGTGCTGGTGCTTCTTGGATGGCCTGTGGGGTCATGCTCCTCATCACAAGCTGTTGGTCAGCATGAGGGTTTGCAGGGTGCTTTGGCACTGTTTGGTCTGTAATGGGACCAAGTTTCCAAGGGCCCTGGGTGCTCCCTGACAGGGGCAGGAGCAAGGAGGATCCAGGCTAGAAGCTTCTTCCTCCTCTTTGCAAAGCATACAGGACTTGCTCAACGCCTCTAGAAGAATTCGCTCCCAATAACTCAGTTTTTGAAGCTGATTTACAAAGTTTTTTGACAAGATAGTTCCATCAGGTGCTGGGAGCTGCCAGACCTGACATTGTGAGTGGAACAGGATTTTCCCATGATTTCAGTGTTAGTGATCGTGTATTCCCATGAAATCCTTTCTTTTACTGCTTCACAAAAGTGCCCTTCACCCCAGTGATCCCCAGCAAGCCCCTCCTGAACTATTCTGGACAGAAGAGATGGGTTTCCCAAGCTCACCAAGCTGTTCAAAGCTCAGCAGGAATCTCATTTAACGCTGACCACACCACTCTGCAGGGCTGAGCAATCCAGTTGAGGCCAGTCCCTCCACGCCATGGTGCTGCAGTGGGAGCTGTGGTGGAGAACCCAGGTTGAACCTCACCAAGCTTTTCCCCAGGCTTCAGCTGGTGCCACGTGATGGGAACAGCTCCCGACCCCTCTGCTTTGTCCCCTCACAGTGTTCACCCCACGGGTCATAGGGACGGCGGTGGCACGATACAACTTTGCGGCGCGGGACATGCGGGAGCTCTCGCTGCGAGAGGGCGACGTGGTGAAGATCTACAGCAGGATTGGCGGGGACCAGGGATGGTGGAAGGGGGAAACCAATGGAAGAGTGAGTGAATCCAGTTAATGTCCTGTCCTGCTTCTGCAGCTCATGGTCCTCCCTGCTGTCAGGACAGCAAAGGGCAGTGGGATGTGTCCCACTCCATCCTGCTCTTCCTGGATCCAGGGACTCTCACAAGAGCCACTGCTCTGTTGCCAGTTGGTGCTGTGTGACAGTGGCAGTGATGCCTGGTGCACACAGGTGGATGGGAGTATGCAGTGGGTAGGTGGGCAGTGTCTGAGTCTACTCTTCCTTAAACCTGCTCATGGAGAATATATATAGGAATGGCTCTGCCAAGGGAAGGCTCGGCATCCTGGGAAAAGCAGCAGGCTGATGGCTTGACCTCATATCCCACAGTTCGTAGCACAGATTCTTCATGCCCTGATCCCTTGTATATTGTGGGCAGCCTGTGTGTCCAAGGAAATGTGTAGGTGTTAAGCTCTGTCCCAGATTAGGCTGATGTCTGACCACCATCACCGCTGTGCATCAGGATGTGGGGACATCCAGGACTGTGCAAATGGCAAGGGAATAGTCACAGCGACAGCATAGTAGGTCCCTTATAGAATCATAGAACATCCTGAGTTGGAAGAGACCCACAAGGATCATCGAAGTCCAACTCTAGGCCCTGAAAATGACAACCCCAACAATCCACCATGTGCCAGTGCTCCTTGAACTCTGTCAGTCTTGGGGCTGTGAGCCTTGGGCTCCCCAGTCCCCAGCTCACCTCTCTGCTTCCCCCACAGGTTGGTTGGTTTCCCTCAACGTACGTGGAAGAGGAGGGGGTGCAATGACTGCGGGGATGTGTGGTGGAAGTCGTCGAGCACCCAGAGCCGCTGCAGGCCGTGCACACTTGTCGCGACTCCCGCGGCTCCCTGTGAGACACGGCTGGACACCTCCCAGGACTGCTCTCGCAGACTCCTCAGCAATCCTTCCTCTGTACAGTGTGTGTGCACATGTCGGGGCTGCCTTGGCCCCGCTCCTGTTCCATGTATAGAAGATTGATGGTCTGTTGGATAACGCCAGTGTAGCAGCTGTGGAAGAGTCCCGTGAGAGCCGTGCTCCCCTGTATGGACAGAGCTGATAGACTCTGTGGTGCCCACCAGGGGATGGGGTCAGCACCCCTTTTTTAATGGTGTTTTAAAAGCCACCATGGTGATGGTGGTGGGAGGGTGAGGCTGAAGGTTTGTGCTGGTGCCTGGGTGTGCCAAAGTGAGAATTTGGGGGTTCCCAAAGGAGGAGAGTGATCCATCCCCAAGGAGACAACGCAGATCCCCTGCCACACCACTCAGGTGGGCTCCCCAGGTCAGGATTTTGGCAGCGACCCTGGCAGCTGTGTGGCAGCACCATGCTGCAGGCAGGGTGAGGGGCAGAGCGGAGACACCCAGCCTGGGAGGAGGAGAGGGCTGTTGCTCATCTCTGAAGGGATATCAGCTGTGAAACCATTTTGACCATCAGACATAGGCTGGAGTGAATCTTCAGATCAGACAGGAGGGGAATGAGCCGCTTTGGCATCCCCAAGCCCATTTTCTTTACAACCACCTCAGTCCCATCAGCCTTGATGCGGGTAGAGGGGGCTGCCAAGGGTGCAGACTGGTTCCGCTGGTGAGAGCAGGAGGTGTCAGCACATTGCAGGACTGGAGATGTGCTTTTCCACACAAGGGCTTTGGAGGCCATCAAGACACCAAGTACACACAGAGGAGCACGTGGCCCTGGGTCTGTCCTCTCACTCCCTGCAGGACTCCCCCAAACTGGGCTGGTTTTTCTTGCATCCTCACTGAGCTCAGGGCCAACCCACCTGAGTAAGGACTACAGTCTCAACTCCTGATTCCTCTCCCTGAGTTGTGAAAGCATCTCTTTTTCCCAGCTGTGTGCACTTTTGGGGGCTGTGGGCATTGCCCCCTCTCTTCCTCCCACAGGCTGTTACTGCTGCTGCTGTCAAGTAAAGGTCTGTCTGTTTTGACATTCCTGCTGTGTCCTGAGCACCATCTGTCCGAGTCTGTTCTTCCCAAAGTGCGGAGCTGCCGGGTGGAAATCCTGGCCATCGTCTTCTGCCAGGGACTGGCTTCTCTCTCTGCAGCTCCAGAATTCCCTTCCAAAGTGCAAATATGAACAAATACATGTGTGGGAGTGTGACAGGGAACAGCTTTCCTGTACCTGAGCCCTAGAAGCTGCCCTTCCATGTCCTGATGTTTTTCCCCTGGGATTCGTGGTGGTCGTGCCGTGTTCCCACTGTGGGCTCTTGGCATTGCTTTGGTGCAGGTCTGAGAGATGCCAGCAGTGGGTGGGTGAGCAGTGCTGATGCCCTTGGTCCCTGGCCCAGGGGTACCCTGGCAGCATCCAAATGGAGCAGTATTGCCATGCTCAGGGTGAGAAATGGAAGAGTTTGGGGCTCTTAAGGGCAAGGGAATGATGTTAACTTGGGAATTACATGTTCTTGCTCATTGTCAAGCCCAGAGCCACCCTATTTTGCTTCCAATTCCTCCAGGACCTCTGTGAGTGCCCCAATTCGGGGTGCCACAGTGGGAGTGGGGTGGGTTCAGCAGGGTCTGGCTAGTGCAGATGCCCACCATGGGTTTTGCTCAGTGAGTTGGGGGGCTCAGGGCTTTCCCGAGGTACTGTTTGGTGCTAACCCCTCCCTGCCAGCCCCTCGATGCTCAGCTTTCAGGGTGAGCTGGCAATGCCCTGCTCCTGTGCAGAGCAAACAGCCCTGTTCCCCTTCTGGGAGCTGTGCTGGAGCTGTGAGTGTATTTGGGTGGATGGGACACACACACACATGTGACAAACTCACAATGGTTCATGTTATGCCTCAGATCCTAAAGCCTTATAGACCCTCCTTTTAACGTGGCCAATTTTGTAAGGTGGTGAGGCCATCCCCTCTGGGAGAGCATATACCTGTCAGAGGGACCAGGGCACCTCTGTCCTCACACCCCAAAGGGATCCCCAATATCTGCCTGCACTGCCCTCCCAGCCCTGCCAAACCCCCTTCCCTCTGGAGAGCTCTCCCTCTTGTGTTTACTGGTGTAAGAAACTTGTTAAAAAAGATTGTTTTGTTTGTAAGTAATTATTCAGCCATTTGCCACAAATATATCTGTGAATAAGAAAGGGAAATGTTTTTTTATGATGGTGAGAAAATTGTATATATATTTTAGTTCATCGCAGATCACTCGAAATTGCAATGGGATACATTGGAAAATAATATGTAAATTCCTTGGGTTTTCCTTTGCACTGCACTAACTGGGGTAGGGTGGAGGGGATTTAAAGATAAAACTGTCAATGAAATAGTTTATAGTTGGGAATTTGGAAATCATTTGGAATAGCTTGTAATGCTGGAATAGAAATTTTAGCTGCTATTTAGAAACCCTTTTGCATGTGGTTTTTCCAGACCTTTTTAAGTTACAATACATCGAAGTAAATTCCACAACAAAAAAAAATAAAGTGTAATTTTGCTGATAGGGTTTTTTCCAGCCATGGTTTTACTGTGCCAAAGGGCTGGGGTTTGTGTCGGGGTTCTTGTCACTAAAGCCCCCTTGGCTGTGCTGGGGCTGCTTCCATCTGACATCCTGCCCCAGGGAACATCCCTGCCAGCCCAGGGGCTGGGGATATCTAACCCTTGGGGAGTGGTTGGAGCTGGCAGGTGGAGGCAGGGTGCCTCAACAGCTTTGTGCCTAAATTTGCCCCTGGGATTTGCACCAGTGCAAGGTCTGATGCCTCAGGAATAAATGGGGCATTTATCCACCATGCCCAGCCGTGGCCAGGTGCAGTAACCAGACTAGGAGCAGCATTCCAAGGGCATTAACAGTGGAATAAATCTCCATCCATGGCCAGCACAGCTGGCCCAAGCCCTGTGCAGCCCCTGGCCTGCCCCAGGAGGGGGCACACACCACCCACAAGGTTTTATTATTACCATTATGATTTTCCCCCTAGCAAGAGCAGCTGCTGCCATAATCCCCCACATCAGCCAGGCTCTGAGCAAACACGGTGGGGGGAGGGGTTGCTTTGCTGGCTGCTCTCTGTGAACAGCAGGTCCTCAGAGTGACAGCCACCCGTGGTGGCCCCGCGGCCACGGTGACCTGTGACCAGCCAGCGTGTGGCCATCTCCCTCTGCCACAGCTGGGGCTGAGCTCATGTGCCACCCCACCCTGTGGATCTTGAAAGAAGGGTCCAAACCACTGTGTTATCAGGATGGGGAAACTGAGGCAGGGGGTTGCTGAGAAGAGCTCAGAAAAGCTCTGCCCACCAGGACTGTGTGGGATCCAGGTGCTTTGGCTTTGGGATCATGTCCTGGTAATGCTTTCCCAGCCTCCAGTTCAGGTTGAAGTGTAGAGGTGAGTACATGGCTCTACCTATGCAGCTCCAGTAGGGATAAGGATAATGATGGCACAGGCAATACTGGCTGTGTCTCCACAGCACGCCTGGCTGGCTCATCCCTGCGTTAGCCACATTTTCTGTGACCTAAAAAACTCCAGCTGGCGCACACAAACCACTGTGCTCTTTTATTTTAGAATTAACCTAAAAAGTATAGGGAAAGATTAAACTGGCATAAGCTCCCTCTAGATTGGACTGACCATCACAAAAAATAACCACCCTTGTTCCTTCTCTGGAGTCACATCAGGGCTTGGAGGAGCTGTGGCAGCTGCTGCTTTCCCCACTGTCTGTCCTGAGCTTGATGAAGCCAACAGACTTGGGCTTGTATTGTTCTAGCTCTGGTCTAACCCAAAGGTCGTATTTATAATTAGGACATGCTGATGAAATGGTTCTGGCCTGTCAAACAGAAACACCCCACTGCAAACAGGAGTTTAGACTTGTTTGCATCTCTGGAGTAATTGGGGCACTCTTTAAAACTGAAAAACTGGTTTTATCTTTGGGGGAAGGAGAGGAATGCTGCTGGAGATGGGCTAATGCTGGAGCAAGTGAACTCCTCTGCTCCTGTTCAAACCCTTCCCAAACTGGAGGAATTTGGATGCAGGCTGGGTACCTCAGTGTGTTCAGTGGGTGAAAGCCGAAGTGTGGGGTGGGGAGCAGTGGGAGGATTTCCCACAGGGTCACACTGCTGGATCCTAAAAGCCCCCCAAAATATCTCTGGGCTGCCCAGGGATCTGCAAGGGTGGATGATGCTGCCGAGGGGCCACTGTGCTCCTGGGACCCTGATTCCTCCCAAGCTCTGGGCAAACCCTGACTCCAACCCAACTTCAGCTTCTCCGAGATACTGGAATGAGGCCCTTCAGCAGAACTTGAGTATCCTGCCCAAACAGGCCCTAATTCCAGGGGTGAGTCCTGAGCAGGAGGAACAGCAAACCTTCAGCTTGGGAGATTAAATCAAACATTTTTCCTACTCCCCTCTAAATTAAATATTTTTTTTGTGTGCCCACCTTCACTTTGAGCTCTCTGGTCTGGCTTAGGATATGTGTAAATTAATTTTAATTCTGCTTTTAAAGTGAAGCCACTGGGAACTGCGGCAGGAGGGTCAGATGGTGCCTTTCCTTGCTGTGTTTGCTCTCTGGCATCCAGCTGACGACTCCAGCCAGCGCCGAGTGAGCCCGGGAGGCTGCGAGTCCCCCTGGCCCCAGCTGGGCTGTTTGTTCTCCGCTGGGCACCGAGCCGGGGAGAAAAGCAGCATTTTCCTCCCTGTTTTGAATTTCTCCTCTCTGCTGGACTTTTTGTCTTGACTGAGAAGCAGCAGAGCCACAAGAAGGGGTACGAAGGAGTGCCTCTTTCCCATCCTCCCTGGCTGGCTCTGCTCGCCTCCGGTTGCTGGTTAATATTTTTTGCAGCAGGGGCCGAAGGGTCGGAAGAGGAGGAGGAGGAAGAGGAGAGCATCAGAGGAAGGCAGGGGCCCCACAGCCGTTGAAGCAGGCAAAGCCAGCCGGGAGCGAGCCTTGCTGGTGAGTGGAGCCTGGTGGGAACGTACCGTGGGCTGTCTGGGAAACTCCTGTGGCGTCACGGGATTTCCAAGTGGGAGTTTGCAGCTTGGCTGGGCTGTGGGGGGACAGTGGAGGGATCCTGGATGTTTCGGAGGCCACGTGGCAGCAAGTTGGGGTGATCTCTGAGGCAGCCTCTGGCCATGGCTCGTGTGGGAGGGGAACAGTACTGGTCTGTGAGACCCCACTGCACCCAGTTATGCACCTAAAACCATGTACTGGGAGCAAATCCTAAGCTGTCTTTGGGTAGGACCTGCACGCAGGGACTGCAGTGCCTGCAGGCAGGATCTGTCCCTGTTTGTCCCTCTATCAGCCATTGCACCGCCCTCTGATAGGGAGCAAACCTGGCAATATAATTGTGGCCAAACAGCTCCTGAATTCCAGAGGGAACAAAAAACAGTGGTTTCTGGAGGCGTGAGCAAGCACAGGGTTGCTGAGCCCTGGGCATTCCCAAGCACCTTTTACTATGGGGGGCCCCTCCAGAGGTTGTTTGGGAGCTGCACACTCTTGCAACTGGGATCCTATTTCCCTGCTGGAAAGGCATTCCAGCAGCCCACTCAGGAACATGCCCCATGGCTTATTTAGTCCCTGCACAGCACCCAGAGATGCTGCTACCACCACAGGAGTGGTGAGTTGAGCAGCCAGGCTGGCCAGGGATCCCTGTCCTTGCCAGGAAGATGATTTGGGGATTTGCAGGTGGAGATGTCTTACATGAGCTGTGCCTTGCGGGCAGCTGCCCCCCGCTGCCTGCCAGCCCCCTGGAGGAGCCCCCGGCCCTTCAGCAGCGCGACAGGGCCCACGACGAAGAAGAGTGTCCCGTACCAGAAGACCCTGAAGGAGGAAGGCTCTGGGAGTGGAGAGCCCAGCCAGCCCCCACCATCCTCAGCTGAGGTGGTGGTGGTTGGAGGGGGCAGCCTGGGCTGCCAGACCGCCTATCACCTGACCAAGCAGGGGGTCACCAACGTTGTGCTGCTGGAGAGGGACCGTCTGACTTCGGGCACCACTTGGCACACAGCTGGTGAGGTGGTGGGCACATTGTGGATGCTCCCTGGGGTGGGTGCTAGGATGCCAACAGTTTGGGATATGCCATTGTCTGTGGAATGAATCCATTGGATAGGCTGCACCCTGATGTGCTGGAGAGTTTTGGCTTAAAATATGGAGAATTTCAGCATTCTTTTTTGTTAAATATCACCCAAACTGTCTTTTTTTTTTTTTGTAAGATTTATGTGGCCACTGAAAAAGGAAACATTTTATTTCCCCACTTTTTTTTCTCTTCTTTAAGGCACTTTTCTTTGGTAGGGAGTGGGAGCTATATATAAGCCTTTTTGTGTTTGTCTCTTATGGGGTCATCACCTCCACAAGCCTCTTTTTCCCATTCATTTACTGCCCAAGGAAAACAGAAACCGATGGTTTGTAGCTCTCCCACGTATCCACGAGATGGAGCAAGAGCCCCGTAGGGTGAAACAGAACACGCGTGGGATCACAGGGCTCCCTCTGCATCCCATTCCGGGTGATGGAGGAGTGATGGAGTGCCCATCCCACCCGTGGGCTGTCTGTGTGTGTGTGTCCCCAGGTCTACTGTGGCAGCTGCGTCCCAGTGATGTGGAAGTGGAGCTGCTGGCGCACACACGGGATGTGGTCAGCCGGGATCTGCCTGCAGAGACGGGGCTGCACACAGGCTGGGTGGAGAATGGGGGGCTCTTCATCGCCTCCAACAAGCAGCGCCTCGACGAGTACAAAAGGCTCATGTCGGTAGGGAGAAGCTCCTTTGTGTGTCCTCCAGCTGGGTGGGCTGCAGGAGGTGGAGTTTATTGGGGAGCACATGGTCCCAGGTCTCTGAACGTCCCATCCCTCACTGCCTTCCACCCGGAGAGCTGTGAGTGGCCAAGGTGGGCTTCCATGGCAGCCTCCTGATTTCCATCAGGCTGCCAAAAATCTGGAAAAGTGCTCCAAAGTCAGCAAAATTAAATCCAACCATGGATTTTTGACCGTTCAGGTAGTGCCAGCATCATTTTCCATGTGCACAGGCAGCATTATGGGGCCATATTCCCCTGAAATCTGAGCAGACCATCCCACCCCATGCTGGATTTAGGGTCTGCTTTGGTGCAGCAGTTGCCTCACCTGGGAGATAAACATGTCTTGGGTGTCTCTTCCTCCTCCAGCAGCAGGTGATGAGCAAAGCTTTTGTTTCCTGCTTCAGCTCCTGATTTTCTTGTCCATTGGCAGCTGGGGAAGGTGTATGGTGTGGAGTCCTACGTCCTGACTCCATCACAGACTAAGGACCTGTACCCACTGATGAATATCGATGACCTGTATGGCACCCTGTACGTCCCCAAGGATGGCACCATGGATCCAGCTGGGACCTGCTCAACTCTTGCCAGAGCAGCAACTGCCAGAGGAGCTAAGGTAGTTCTTAATTAGTAATTGCTCATTAATGCCTGTTGATCCTGGGAGGAGATTTCATCCCCTCCTTTCCCATCTCCTCCTTTCCCACTGAGGCAAAACGGCTCCTGCACAATCAGGTCTTTCCCATGAAGGATATTGTCCTGTTGGGTTGGTCACAGTGACAAAGCTGTAAAGAACCATGAGATCCAGGGAAAATGAAGTATGGAAAAAAACTTTTAGGAGCAAGACAAAGCATCAAAGGCAGGGAGATGGCTATTGCCAGACTGCTGCTTAGATTAACTTCCCCAGATTTGGGGGCTGGATGTCGGGTGAGGTGGGTTGTCCCCCTGCCCTTATGACCTTGCCATGACTCTGCTGCCCTTCTTCTGCCACCAGATCATCGAGAACTGCCCAGTCACAGGCATCCAGGTCAGAGCTGATGATTTCGGGGTGAAGAGGGTGTGTGCAGTGGAGACAGCCCATGGGACCATCCAGACTCCCTGCGTGGTAAACTGCGCAGGTACAGGGGACAAGGCACAGGGAATGCTGTGGGATGGGGACTGTGGTCTCAGGAGTTGCAGCTGTCCTTGTCCCCCCATCTGGGTGGGCTGCAGGACAGTTTTCTGGGGGGTGTGGAGGATGGAGAGGGGCGCAGCATGAGGTTTCTCTCTTGGCAGGTGTGTGGGCACGAGCCCTGGGTCGGCTGGCCGGCGTGCACGTGCCACTGGTGGGGATGCACCACGCCTACGTGGTCACCGAGCGCATCGAGGGCATCCAGGTCAGTCCTGGGCGGCTACAGGTTGGCTCCTCTGCTCTGGAGCACAGTGCTGGTGAGGCAGGGAATACCCCCCCTTCCTGGTGCTCCCAGACCTGTGGGACCCCTCTCTGTTCCTGCCTTCAGCATGGGCATGTTCTGCCAGGTCAGTCTCTGCATGTGGGGAGGTGCACACCCAGCAGTTTCCCCTCCTAGTGAGGCTGTCAGACCACCTTGAACAGAGTCAGATTTAATATTTAACCATCTTACTAACTGCCAGGATTATTTTTTTTTCCCTGTAGAATTATTTGTAGGATCTTTGATGTGTGGTGTCCGATAGCAGCATTCACAGAGATCCCAAGTGCTTTCTGAACAAGCTCCAGTCCCAGCAGGCAGAGGTATAACTCTGCAAGCATATCTAAAGTGTCCCAATAAGCCTGTTTTCTGCTGTTTGGCTATAGAAAATTGCTCAGGAGTCGAAGGAGACTTCATTCTCTCAGGCACCAGCACTTTGAGGGTGACACATTAATTAGTTTCCATCCCACTGACACAATCTGTGTCTGACCTTTCAGTATGAGGTGCCTCGTGGTAAAAAGTGCTGTTGTCCCTGATTACATTTCTATCCCAGTAACTCCACTGTGCCTTGCACAGTAAGAAAGACTTTTCAGAGAAAACGCTGCAGCTTGCAGACCTTGGTGCCTCCTGTTCAATCCATCTAATTCTACTTGTCAACATGGATTGCAGTAGGCCCTACAGCAATACTTCCATGTTATCTAAATGTTTCTCCATCCATTATTCAGGAGAACAAATCGCTCATTCTTCGCGCACTGCTGCCCGCGTGTTGAGCTGCTGCCTCTGCCTGCAGAGGCGGCTGGCAGAGGAGTGATGTTTTCTGAGCCAGGATCAACCATGGGGGTTGCTCTGGCTCCCCCGAGCATCCCCAGTGATGCTCAGGTGGCTGTGTAAGCTGCTTTGCCCATGGTTTCACCAGGCTTGCTGAAGCTGAACTGGGTGCCTTCCTCCTGGGGCAATGTGGGCACTCAAATTTCCAGGCTGAGGGAACATCCCTCATTATGAAGCTGTGTCAGGGGAGGTTGGCGTTAGACATTAGGAAAAGTTTTTTCACCCAGAGGATGGGCAGGCACTGGAACAGACTCCCCAGGGCAGTGGTCACAGCACCAACCCTGCCAGAGCTCAAGGAGCTTTTAGTCAATGCTCACATGCACATGGTGGGATTGCTGGGGCTGTTCTGTGCAGGAGTTGGAGTTTGACAATCCTAGTGGGTCCCTTCTAATTCAGGATATTCTATGATCCATGGAGCCACTGTTGCTCCCATCCTCAGCTGGTCACTGCTGCAGGTGCCCACCCTCTGCCCTGAACCTCCCCATGACTCTCAGCCCCCTCTCATCCCTCTCCCCATTTTTCAGAACATGCCAAACGTTCGCGATCATGATGCCTCAGTGTATCTCCGTCTCCAAGGCGATGCCCTTTCTGTGGGTGGATATGAGTCAAATCCCATCTTCTGGGAGGAGGTGAGTGGTACCAGGGGAACAAGGCAGGTTTTCAGGGAATCCACCTCAGAAGGGTGGGCTCAGGCGTGAGGGCCTCAGTCCCTGGCTTCTATGGGTACCACCCTCTGTGTGGCTGGTGAGGAAAGCATGGGAGAGGATCTTCCCTTTGAGTCTGTCTGTGGCGCAGATATGCAATACAGAGGGAAGAGAAATGAGATGAAAAGGCTGGACTGGGGAGATTCAGAGGCCACTGTGCAGTCCCTGCCCTGTGCATCATCCCCTTATCGAGTGCAGGTGTCTTAATTTGGGCTCTGCCTCGGACCTTTGGCTTGTCGGGGCCACTTGTGAAAACTCAAAGAAACCAGAGTGTGCAAGGCAGCCTCTATTTATCTTCTCTGAGGCTGCCAGAGCTGAAAAGTTCTTACAGCAACAACTCTATTCTGTGTCCTGAGTCCTGTTTCCCACCTTCAGGTATCTGAAAAATTTGCTTTTGGCCTCTTTGATCTGGACTGGGATGTTTTCATGCAACACATCGAAGGTGCAATCCACAGAGTGCCAGTGCTGGAGAAAACAGGCATTAAATCCACTGTCTGTGGGCCAGGTAACATGGCTGTGGTAACACCACAGTGGCTGGGTTCCACCCAGGATCTTGCTGGAGGCACGGGGAAACTTCATAACTTGGAGAGAAGGAAAACTCTCTGAAGGCAGAGAAAGTACTGGTGGTCTGGCTGCAGTGGTGCCATCTTCCAAGGGGTGGCATTCCAGGCTTAGCCTGGGTGAAGAAATAGAATCATAGATTCATAGACTTCCAGAATGGTTTGGATTGGATGGATCTTCAAAGATCATATAGTTCCAAACCCCCCGCCATGGGCAGGGACGCCTTTCACTAGCCCAGGTTGCTACAAGCCGTGTCCAACCTGGCCTTGGACACTTCCAGGGATGGGACGCCACAGCTTCTCTGGGCAACCTGTGTCAGTGCATCACCATGCTTATTGTAAATAACTTCTTTCTTATAAATTTCTTATAATCTAAATTGACCCTGTTTTAGTTTAAAACTATTTCCTCAGGGAGCTTTTTGGCTTGGTCTAATCTGAGGGTGAATAACACAGATTTACATCCAATGTAGCCACTGGACTGGAAAATTAAGGGGTAGATTTTTTTCAAACAGTGGCTGTTATTTTACCAAGTGTTATCTTGTGTAATTGTTTTTTACTAATTTCTTCTGGTCCAATGACATTAGATTCACCCTGATTTACATCCCAGGCTGTCTAGTGTGGAGTTAAAGGCCATAGTATTGCTGTAGTGGTGGCTGGAGATTATGCCAGTCATCAAGCCTGAGTCCTGCACACTTGGTTTGGCCTTAAAATCTACCATATGCTAAAAAAGAAAGTGTAATAAAGCCCTTTTTGCTGAGGGACTTAAAGAGAAATCCTTGAGCCTTTATGGTTGTATGAGGGGAAAGTAGGGCACATCTCCTGCTCCGTGGCCGATCAAACATGATGTGTACAAGGTGGAGACCTTGGCCCTGGGTCTGGTGGTTTGATTACACTGCAGTGTGAGCAGAGCTGGTGGAGAGCTGGCTTCTGGTAGATGAATGTCTACTCTTCGTAGTACAGTCATGTAATTTCCAAAGGGTCAGTGCTCCTCCTTTTCTCCTTCTTGATTTAAACCAGCAGTTTGCGACAGCTGAGTCACTCTGGGTGAAGCAAATAGCCAAGGCTTGTCCTCTCTGCTGTGGGTAACTGTGCCAAGGGAGCCCTCACCCTCTGTCCCAGGGCAAAGTCAGCCGGGCTGCAAGGGGAGGTGCTTTGGGTGTTGCTTCATTCACTCAGTGAGTTTGCAGCCTAACGTATCAGTACAGGGATATTGGCACCTGAGGAGTTGCTCTGGTGACAGTGGAAATATTGTTCTGGCTCTGCTCTTGCCTTCTCCAGAGATCATGGGAAACAAGCTGGGCATTGCTGAGGGAGGAAGAACCAGACTGAATTCAGTCTTCCCTCTCTCGTTTCACATGGATGGATGGACTGCCGTAAAACAGGGAGGAGGATTGCACACCTCTGTCAGGGTGCTTTGCTGTCCTCCCTAGTGAGGGTTTGCACAGGGACCATGGCTGATGGTCCTATGGAATAGCATGGGTAGCAGGAGATATCATTAACACAAGAGTCTTGGGAGACATCAGCAGCAGTCCCTCAGCTGAACAAAGCAGCTCTAAGTCATGGAATTTCCCAGTAGAAATCAATGAAATATAGTCACTATCATGAAGGGTGGCTCAGACATTGAAAAGGCAACAAACAGATCAGTGCAGCCCCCTTGTCTGAGGGACGGGGAGAAAGAAAGAGCACTCACAGTGTCTCATGCAACTTCTCCTGGGGAATTCATTTTGTTTCACAATTTTTCAGTCTAACTTCCAACACCTATGCTGGGAAGTGCTTGATGTTGGTCCAGTTCTGGCCCTACTGACCACTCTGGGAGCAGGATGAGGTCAGCATGGGAAGCTGTAGGAAACCTGCTCCTAAAGTGTGTGATGTGTCCCCAAAAGCCTGTCCTGGCCTCATTGGCACTTTCCCTCTGTCTTGCAGAGTCATTCACAGCTGACCACAAGCCACTTATGGGGGAAGCTCCAGAAGTCCGAGGGTTCTTCCTTGGCTGTGGCTTCAACAGTGCTGGTAAGAGAGACCTGAAGGAATCACACCTTGAGCATCATATCCCAGGCTGAGCCTGGCACCCACAGCCACATTTGGCCTCATCTGTATCCTCGTATTTTCCTATAGGAATGATGTTGGGAGGTGGCTGTGGGAAGGAACTGGCTCACTGGATTATCCACGGGCGGCCGGAGAAGGACATGTACGGCTACGACATCAGGCAAGTCACCCTGACTGTCCCAGGTCCCCTTTACTGCCACCCCTCATCCCTGGGTGGTCCGTGGGTATGGTTTCAAGGCAGGACTGGGTGCTGGCATTGGGAGTGGGTGTCTGGGCAGCATCTGTGCCACCGCCTGTGCCCCTCCAAGGAGCTGGAATCAATTACACGCAATGGCTTTAATGAATTTACACATGGGGTTTATCTCATTTGCCTCATTCCACTTCTACGCAAACAGCTTCCATCAGGCACAAGGAGATTGCAGGGATGGGGAAGGACGGGGTAATTACGTTTGGGTTTTGTTGTTGTTCAATTAGTGCCGTGCCTAATCCTCTAAGTTAATAATCAAGGGGATGATTTCAACAGTAGAAAGATTAGCTTTGTCCCCCTCTGCAGCACCACACAGGCCGAGAGTTTTGACTGTGCAGATGTTGGCTCAGTAATTGCTTTTGACTTGCTTGATTATCTTTGATTGGGTTTGAGCTTTCTTACAGGGCTGTAAGTGACAGCAACCACCTTGTCGGGGATAAAGCTTTGAAAATCCTGTTGCTTTTGTAAAGCTGTAAATGCCCCATTGGCTCAGGCTTGGAGGAGTGGGGTATTGGGGCCTGCAGAGATCAGTGGGAGATGCCTCCAGCTCCCTTCCTCCATCAGCTGGGCTAGGGATGGGGATGGAGTGATGGAGAGATCCCCAGACTGGGCAGGCACTGGATTGGCATGACCACAGCCCTTGCAGGGTGACCCCAGCCCCACTCAGAGCAGCTGGGGGCTTTCCATCCCTTGCACCTGGATGGAGCATCTCCCATATCCCATCTGCTCCATCATCAAGCTGTCAGTCCCATTTTTTCTTTCGGGTGATGATTACTAAGCTCCTCTTTAAATAACTCCCTTTTCTGCACATTTCAATATTTATCCTCTCAAAACACTCGCTTGTAAATATTTCATCTGGCAGCTGTTGCCCGCTTACTGCTGTCAAAAATTCAGCATGCTGGTGAAGGCACTGTGGCTGATGGGGTGACTGGGAGTGCCGGTGACATGCCATGTGTCACCTTTTGCCTGTCCCCTGCCAGCAGAAGAGGCAGCTGCTCTCACAGCAAGCCCATGGCTGCTTTTGGGGAGCATCGTTTGCATTGCTTGCAGAGCTCAGCCTCGGTACCCTGGCTTTCCTCTGCACCCAGGCAGTGGGGAGGGAAGCTTTAGTATCACTTTAAAAGACTCTACAATGACATTTTGCCTTGCCTTTTGTCCCCTGCCTGCCTTTCTCCAGCACCAGGAAAGGTGCCACAGTGCCCTGGGCTGCTCTCCATGAGTTATAGGTCTCTGGTAATAACAACCTGAGCGTATGCTGAGCTGGCACATTCCTTCAAGGAGCTTTTCTGTTTGAAAGATGAAAATGTGTCAAACGAATTTAAAATTATTTGGGTTTTATTTATATTTTAGCCTGGGGAGAATTGGTTGAAAAATGTAAGGCATGTCCAGGGCTCATTCCCTCATCAGGACTGTGTTTGAGCCTGGAGTGTGCTCTGAGGCTGGCCCCATGCTGAAGTGGGGCAGAATTAACCTCAAGTTTCATTTTTTTCTTATTTCCCCTCTCCAGAAGGGATGTATTCTGCTCCCAGTTGCTCTGGTGCAGGAAATAGCAATTTTACACCTCAGCAGCTGCATTCACATCTGGGTCTGGTCAAGAGAAAGCACCCCAGGAGCTTCTGGGCTTACCTGGATGCTGCTCTCTCCCTGCTTTCCAGGAGGTTCCACCACTCACTCACCGACAACAATCTCTGGATCCGGGAGCGGAGCCACGAGTCCTACGCCAAGAACTACTCTGTTGTGTTCCCCCATGATGAGCCACTGGCAGGACGCAACATGAGGAAGGACCCCCTGCACGAGGTGAGGACATGCAACCCACCCAGGCTGCTGTGTGAGGGCAATGGAAGACCCTCACAGCATCCTTCCAGCAGAAGAGGGGCCACAAAGAGTGGCTGCAGTTGTATCACTCTCCAAAGCATCGTGCTGTATCTTTGCTGCCATCCATCCATCCATCCTGGGGAGATCCCTGCCAACCCCAAAGCTCACACACCATGAGGGTGCTGGGACCATGGACAGTTTAATGGTAGAGATGCTAAGCTTTCCTTTAAGTGGCAGATATGGCTTAAGGGCTTGGTGATGGTCACTGGGCAATGGAAAAGTGGAGAGAAGAGCTCAGAGGTTGAGTCCATTCACTGCCAGCCCAGGTTGAGGGCAGCTGCCAGGGCTGAGGATGCTGGATGCTGACAGGAATCTCCTGCCCCTGCTCACCAAGTCTTGATCACAACTTAGCAACAGCTTGGCCCCAAAACAGTGTCTCACAGTGTAGAGTGAGGCTGGGACATGAGGAGGGTTGTGGGAAGAGTGGGGAACAGCTGTATTTCTGCAGAGGGGGTTTTGCCCACACCCCCTAAATGGTTTTTCTCTCAGGGCTCCCTCCTGCTCCTGCCTTTGCCAGCCACTTCCTTGCACAAATCTCTGTAGGTGAGCACCCTTTAGCTGTAGCTCTTGAGAGAAAAAACCAGTTTCCATCATTTTGCTGCACCAGCAGCACCACAGCCACTGCAGCTCAGAGCCCCCAAAATCACTCAGTACTCCCAAGGTGCTTGGAGTGACTCAGCACTGGTGCCTTGTCCCACTGGTGCCACTGCCAGCCCCAGTCCCAGTCCTGGCAAGGAGCAGCCACATTTTCTGAGACCATTTCTGCTTGTCTCTGATTCTTATCACACCAGCCCTCTTCCAATGGAGAGCAGAGGCTCAAGCAATAAAACAGACATCCCTGCCCTCCAGCCCCCGGTGTTTAGTTGACAGCTCAGTTGTTTTCTGTCACTGAGGATGCAATTTATTTTTTAATAGCATGTCTAATAAGTGATGCCCATTTGACTGACAGCCTGGTATTTATCCATGCAGCTCCAGAACATGTGCTGTGTTTTATAAATAGGCACTGAATCATTTCTGAAATGTTCAACAAAATCTATTCTTTTCTGAACAGAAGCACCAAACAAAAATATCTTAATGGATCCCTAATTAATTGCGTGCAGAGATTTTCCTAAGAGCGCAGAGGAGGAATGAGAAGGTTGCCGTATAAATCTTAAATGTTATTATATAATTACTCTGTAAACATCAGGGGGAATCTTGCTCTCTGGATGTAGCATCTCTCAATCAGTAATTTGGGCACCATAGTGCAGGTTTTTGGGGGTGCACAGCTGGGCTGCCCGAGCTCTGCCTCTTGACTACCTTTGAGGCAAATATCCTTCTTGGGGGGAGGATAAAAATTAGACAATTTGCAGGCAAGTGGGGTTTGCCATTGTTGTAAAAGACAAACTGCAGTGCTAATTTTTGCTGCTGACAGCCAAAGCCAAGGGGTCACAAGTCTCATCTGGAGCATGAACCTGTACCTGAGGAGGGCAGCCTGGATGCTGCTCAAAAAGCAGTGAAAAGGCTTTTTTTAAACCATTTGTTCCCATTTCTCTTGTGTAGGAGTTGCTGCGACAGGGCTGTGTTTTCCAGGAGCGTCATGGCTGGGAGAGGCCGGGCTGGTTCAGCCCTGGGGGAGCAGCCCCGGTAAGCATGGCACATGTTTTGGGGGGTGTTGAGCCAGGAGGGTACCAGCTGTGCCCAGAGAATGAAGGATGCATCCCATGTATGCAGAGTGTGTGATAAGCTGCAGCAGTTGCATGTCCCCAGAAATGGTCTAGAAAAGCTTTTGGGCTTTAATTCACTGTAACAGCAAAAAGAGGGGGATCCGTGTGTGCATGTTGTGTCTGTCTCTCTCCTGCAACAGGCAGCATCTGCCTGCAATGCCCCCAAACAACAGGCACTGATATATTGAAAAAAGGCAGGGATGCTGGTGTGGGGACCCATCACCATGGACAGGGATGCTGGGGTGAGGACTGTCACTGAGGTCAGGGATGCTGCGGGAAGACCCATGACCACAGCTGGGTCCTGCATGGACTACACTTTTCTCCCATCCTGGGGCGAATGTGACTAGAAGTCCCTTGGCTTCAGCCTCACATCAGCTTCCTCACTGTCCCCATCCTCCATCCCCAGGTACTGGACTATGACTACTACGGTGCGTACGGCCGGGAGCGCCACAAGGATTACACCTACAACCGGCTGCTGGGGGATGAGTACACCTTCGACTTCCCCCCTCACCATGACATCGTGAGTCCAGGGGTGACATCCTCCCCCTCCCCTGGCCAAAACTGTTGGGCACATCTGGACCTGGGCGGGGTCAGAGGCAGCAGAACCTGTGCCACATTGGTGCTTTGGGTGGAGTTGGTGAGGCTCAGAGGGAGATGAAACAGCAAGCTTTGCCTAAAATTGGGGAAAACATTCCAAAAAGATGAAGAGAAATGCGTGGACCATGCTCTGAAACCTTCGTGGAGAGGCCACAAGAATTATGCTGCTGCTTTCCTAATGCAAGTGTTGAGACTAGCTTGGGGAAAAAATCGATTTGATAAAACTTGTTATTAATGATAACTGTCACTGCCTTAGTGAGGTAAGGAATGGGATCGAGCATACAGGATGGCTTGTCAGGCTTGCTTCATTTAACACTTGATTTTTTGAAGTTGTACAGCCTTTAAAGGCATCAGACAAGTGTCCTGGTATCATTTCCCATTACATAAATGGTTTAATTTTTGTTTCCCTTTGTGGAGTGAGAGCAAGGCTCAGCTTCAGTGCTGTGTTTGCTTTAATTGTAGATCAAGAATGAATGCTTAACGTGCAGAAATGCCCTGGCTCTCTTTGACATGTCTTATTTTGGGAAATTCTACTTGGTTGGACCTGAAGCTACAAAAGCAGTGAACTGGCTATTCAGTGCTGACGTGAGCAAAGCACCAGGTACCGGCTCAGCCCCTCATTTCAGCTGCATGCCAGGGAAATCACACCCCATAAAACCCCATGGGGGCCTAAAGTGGCTTTTATTTTGAATGCTGCTTTTGCACAGGGTATGGGAAGTGTGTGGGGAGAGGCAGCTTTCCCTGTCTTCACAAGAGTGGATTCTGCCTTTTTATACAGGATCTCAGTGCTCTGAGCTGGGGGGCCAGGAAGGGGGGTCTGGCCCTCCGGCTTCAGCTGTGGATCACAGCTGGAGATGCAATGGGTGCTGGAGTAAATCTAGCACAACCCTCGCCAGCTGCAGTTTGCTGTTCCAGTCTCTGGGGCTGGGAGGCAGCTTATGGCATTTCCAAGGAAGAATATGCAGCTCCTCACACAGCAAAGAGGAAAAATCATCCTTCCTTTCTCCCTCTTGGTGCTGGGACATGCAGAATCCATCAGGACATGGTCAAGCAGTGGCAGCAGATAAAACGATGGGGACAGATTTTCCTGCTATCCACATTCCTCTGCCAGGGCCACTGCTCCATGCTGGGCTGGCTGATGGGCAGCAGTGCCCGTGTCCTTCCCATAGGCTCCACCGTGTACACCTGCATGCTGAACAAGCAGGGGGGCGTGGAGAGCGACCTGACTGTCAGCCGGATCAGCCCTGGGGACCCAACCTCCCCCTTGGCCCCTGCCTTTGAAGGTAAAAGCCCTGAGCACAAGTATGCTGGAGGTGGGAGCGTTTCTGTGGGCGCTGTCTGGGTTCACCTTCCTACAGCTCAGCTTCCAGCCTCTCCCACTGCATTTCCCATACCCTAAGACCTTTCCAGTACCGGGAAGCCATGGTGGCAGGTTTGTTCCAGCATTTCCTCCATCCCTGCCATGCTGGAGGGGCTGCAGGCATGGGGGTTATTGCATTTTCCTAATGGCAGCCACCTGGCTTTTTCCACCTCTGTGCTTTGGTCCCCTTAACCTGATTATCACCCCTGCCCCTGGGGCCCTGCACTGCTCATCGGTGTTATTGGATTTGTCCAGCCCTGGCTGGCAGCTCTGACCTCTGTCCGAGTCCTTATCAGCTGCAGTAAAGAGGAACTGAAAGGGAGCAGAGCAGCCCTGAGGGCAGAAATGGCATTAGGCAGAGGAGGACGAAGCTGAGCTCGGCTCCAGCAGCTTTGCCAAGCACGGGGGCTGGCAGCAGACAGAGGTGTGCACTTGAGTGGCCAGTGCCCACAGAGCCCTGTCTCCACACTGTGCCCCCTTCAGGTGTTCTGTGGGGGCAATCTCACCCCCTTTGCCGCAGTGGGGTGGGGTGCCAGTGAGTTTTTCCCTCCCTATGGAGAATCCTTCTTCCCTCTTGTCTGGGGCACTCACAGACGAGGAAGGGCGATGGGAAGCAGACGGCAGAGCTGCAGGGTTTGTTGGGCAATGGAGGAGTTTAATCACAGCAAAGTCTTTTTTGCCAATTACAGTAGGTGGCTGCACTTATTATCATTATGACAGATTATCAAAGAGCAATTTTGTAGTGGCAGGAAAGACAGAGGAAAGATTGATTACATATTAATCAGCTCTCAAACACCATCCTTGGGGATTTTTCCACCCAGGATTAGCAACGAGATGAAATTCCTCCTTGTATACAATATAGCCCCTGCACTGGTTGTGGCTTAGTTGCTGTAGCATTCCCTGCTTCCACCTGTAGCTCCCATTTCCCTCCACACCTACGGCTCTGTTCTGTACAGGGACAAAAATGCAAATGCTTTTGCTCTCAGTCTCAAGGGACAGGGAGTTTTTTCCCTTCCTGTGATGCTCACACAGGCTCCTCCAGGTTTCAAACAGCTTTTTGTGTGTTTTCTCCTTTAGGATTTTAACAGCCATTTGTTTTTCACTGTGCTGAGCCCCACAAAAGGTAGTGGGCATGTTAGCAAAGCCCCAGAGCCCTCCCTTGCCCTCCCTCTATTTAACCCCCTCTTTCTCAGTGCCTTCCCCTGCCCCCCCCACCTTTGTCTGTGCATGTTGGAGAGGCTCAGGGTTCCATCTCAGGCTCTGGAAAGTAAAACCAACCTGGAGATGAGCTGGGCATCTCCCCCAGCCTGACATTCTTGATCCTGACAGGCTGCTGGGGGATATTTTCCAGGGGATGGCTACTATCTGGCTATTGGTGGGGCTGTGGCTCAGCACAACTGGTCCCACATCACCTCTGTGCTGCAGGACATGAAGCTCCAGTGCAAACTCCTTGACTTCTCAGAAGAGCTGGGCATGATGAGCATTCAGGGCCCTCTGAGGTGAGAATGGGAAGAGTGGTGTGGCAACCTGACGATGCAGGGATGGAGGGATGTGTGGATGGAGGGAGGGATGCAGGGTTGGAAGGAGGGATGCAGGGATGGAGGGAAGGATGTCTCAGATACAGGTCCCCAAGTTGGGCAGGGCTAGGTGTGATCCCTGGGACAACAGCTGATGATCTGGCTGGAGTAACGCTCTATTTTCCGGGAATGGAAATTTCTAATGAGGCTCTCACAGCATTGCACATCACCCACATCAGCTTCTTTTTGGAGTGAGAAGTCTGTCTTGCAACCAAGATGAGAGAGCAAGTTTCAGAGATAGCCCTCAGGGCAGGCTGGCAGCTGTGTCGTTTCACTGCGTCCGCTTTGCTGTTTCCCCACAGCCGCATCGTCCTCCAGGAGGTGCTCGACACCGACCTCAGCAACGAGGCCTTCCCCTTCTCCACACACAAAATCACCACGGCTGCAGGATGCACGGTAGGATGGGGCCCTTGAGCTCCCCAGGGAGCTCTTAGCTGGAGTGACCAACCAGCCTGCACAGAATCACAGACTGGTTTGGGTTAGAAGGGACCCTAAAGACCTTCTCGTTCCAGCCTCCCTGCCATGAACAGGGATGCCTTCCACTAGACCAGGTTGCTCCAAGCCCTGTCCAACCTGGCCTTGAACAGAGATGGGGCATCCAAAGCTTCTTGGGACAACCCATTCCAGTTGGACATTCCCTGCTAGGGAACCCCTCTGCCTCCACATTATTGCAGGGAGGTTTTTTGGTGTTTTTTGTTGGAAAAGACCAAAATCCAGTATGGGAGAAGGATGTTTTCCTCCCTGACTGCCTTGCAGGTGCCAGTCCACTCTCCCAGCCCTCCCAGTGGTATCACAGCCTGGGCTGAGCTTGGGGAAGGGACATGGTGACTCATGGCATTGCAGTGATTTCAGAGATGGATTAGGGTGAGCACTGGTGATGAGATTTACCTGACACTCTAGACACTTTCCATTTCCCCCTAATCATAAAAAAAAAAAAAAGATGATTTAATGTAAAGCATGTCAGGTACTGGCAATAAGGGCTGGGCAGCCCAGGGAGCCGCTGTGTTTGATCACAGGAGAAGTCTGACAGCCTTAAGCTTCCTGTACAAGTACAGATCATCCTGCATTTGCCCAGACTTCAGGACTCAAGTCAGCTATTATGAGAAAAGCACAGAAATGGTGCTGCTCTGTCCTAATGCCTGAGGTGAAGCCCCTCAGTGTGGAGTGAGGGGACAAGAAGCACTTTGAAGTCATGTTGCTGAGCAGCAGCACTGCCTGGCTTGGGTGCCTGGTGTGGGGGGTCTATGTGGGGGTGCTGGCAGGCGTGTGCATGTGTCCTGAGTGTGACAGTCCACAGCGAGCTGCAGGAGATGCACCTTGCCCAGGCTTGCAGCCCAGCACCTTTGCCAGGTCCTGCAGCCATGGGTTTAACATGTCATGTGGTGTCACTTGGAGGTGTTGAGGCAGGAAGGCTCAGCCCAAAGTGGTTTTGGATCACTGGCTGTATTGCAAAGTGGTAGATCAGTCCCCAGGGTCTGCTTGGAAGTTTCACAGCACTGACTGCCTGGTTGGACTCCTCTGTCTCACCTGGTGCAGTGAGAAATGTGCCTTAAATCCCTCTCCCACCTCACCTGGTGCTTCAAAAGGGTCTGAAGTTATTCCTGGAGAAGGGAGCAGTTATTTGGGGAGTTCCATCATGTGTGAGGCTGCTAGTGTAGCTTGCTTGAAACACCCTAAATAGAAGAGTTGGTGACCACAAAGTGTTGTTTTGTCTAAAGAGAAATGTCCTGGGAAAACCTGCTGCTGGCAAGTTTGGGTGTCAGGGAAAAGTTTTTGCAAGGTTTCCCAAGAAGCTCTGCCTTGGTTTCTCATTGATGTTTATCCCATATGAAATATTCTTTTTGTTGCAAAAACACTCTTTGGAAGAGAGTGATGTTTGTACCCCATCCTTCCCATGGGAAATCTGGGCAGGCCATGGTCCCAGGGCATCCCTGTCCTTCCGGAGGAGTTGGATGGCAGGAGGGACCGTGCTGAGCTCTCACTCTGGCTCTTGTACTTGATGGGGGATGAATGAGGTGAAGGTGCAGCAGTAAATCTTGTAAAAGGCAGCAGGAAAGCTGGGAGCTGGAGGCAGGTTGGATATTACTGAAATTGGGTTAAGCCACGTGCAGCCACTTTTCATTCAGAATTAGAGTGGCTTTAATTTGACTGCAGCTGGCTGCTGAAGGGATTGCTGCTAAATCAAATTAGGGCTTCCTGATTTGTGAGCAAGACCCTGGCCAGGTTTTAGGGTGGTTTAACTGAGTCACAGATTTTGCCCAAGTCAGATTAATCCTCCAAACCGTCACCATCAGTGCACCTTGTGTTCCATGTGCTGAAAACCCACAATGTGTCCAGTGTTCCTCGGGGAGGAACAGTGGCCTGGGGGACCCCAAAGCCAATTCATCGGTGCAGGGTGTCCCAAATGGTGAATTTTAGTCCCCCCTGGTGAGTTATAATCCTCCCCACATCCTCCCTTGTCACGGCTGTAGCAAACTGATATCATCTCATAATAATCTCCTTATCCACTGGCAAAGGTGTATAAATGTTCCTGTCTCCAAAAGTGTGGTTAATTTATTTGCATTTTACTTCAAGTTTATACAAAAATAATCCAGTCCTGCAAGGAAGAAAGAGCTGGTAAAAATGTTCTGTCTTCTTTTGGGTATGAATTCCCTGACTGTAAGAATTGGTGTGGGCTGGGGAGAGACTCCCTGCCTGCTGCCAGGGCCACCCTTCGGGAGGTCTCCTTTGGTCCCCATTGAATGATGAACACCAGGGACTCCATCCCACGCTGAAATTAGTGTGGCAAGATTTCTCAGGACAGCAGGCTGAAGGCTTTGCTGATATTATCACCTTCCAGGGGGATTAAACTGAACCCAATATCTTTAAAAAGTTATCGCTGAGATTTTCATACATTAACTCAGTAGTTGAACAAAATCAGCTGGAGTGAAAGGAGAGTTCCAGCAGAGTTAATGACTCTGGAAATTACCTATTGGTTTGTGAGTTTATATATAGCATCTCTCATTGTATTGAACAGCAAAGAAAGGTCCCCCTTTGAATTTCACTGCTGGATACAGGGTAAAGTTCAGGTTTTCATTTTCTAGAATGCTTTTGAATTGCTGCTCAAAAACCCAGGAGCTGATGCTGTTCCATAGCTCTGGCTGATATTTAACAGAAAAACCTGTTCCTAGGGGAATTCAGCAGAAAGCCACAGGAGCAGCTGAGCCCAGCCCTTGGCACCCCATTGGCCTCTGTGGTGGGATGTGGACCCTCCCTGGGGTACATGGCTATGGGGGCAACCTCAGTCCTTACCTGTGCAAAGCTAATGACTGGCACCCTGATTTTCCAAGGATTCCTGTTTTCTGTGGTGCAGTGCTCCTGCTGGGATGCTTGCTCACCCACAGCAGCAGTGGTTTGAGGGGAAGTTTCTCCCAGGAATAACTTGCTCTTGATAGTAGAGTGCACTTCAGTTGCAGTTGCAGACAGGGTTAATGAGCCAGGAAGTTGCCTGTCAGTCCCCAGAGCATCTCCTGCCGCAGTGAAGATGGAAGATGGCTGCAGCAACTTGATCTCTGGCTGTTCCCTAATTAGATGACACCTTTGTGTAGAGGAAAAAGCTTCTCTGCACCCTTTGTGTCTGTGCACCTGGAGAAGTGATTGCCAGCCTTTGTGCCTCACTGCAGGGACCAAGGGAGGGCTGGATCCCAGCACAGCTCCTTGGGAGGACGCTCAAAATAAATTCCCAATATCTGTGGCTTTGTGTTCCGTCCTCCTCTCCACTCCTATTGTAAAGGTGAAGGTCTCTTATAAGCTGCCTTAAACTCTGCTTGAGGGCATTATTTTTGCACGGGGATATTAGGGGAAGTGGGAATGGATTTGGGTTCCCAGTCATGCCCTCTGGCCATCCTCGCGGAGAGTCCAGGCACCCCTTTGGCATTTCTGCTTGTTTGGGGAAGCAGCTGCTGTTGTCTGTTGTTGTTTGTACTCAGGATTAGAGAGCACAGCTGGGACTGGTTCTGGTTGTAGTAAGAGCTCAGCAAATGGAAAATGCATCTTCTGCCCTAATGACACCTGGAGCCAGTATGGGCAAGCCAGCCCCAAGGCTGTGGATTGTGTCTAGCCAACAGAACCAGCCTGGTAGTCTCTTCTGAGCAGAAAACTGCTTTATTAAGACTGGCAGATCACAATCTGGAGTGCAACTCTGGAGGTGATCTCTCTCCCAAAGCCAGCTACACATTTGCAGTTGATGTGCATACAAAGGGATGAACCAGAGGGGTTTTGTGGGGGAGGAAGTGAAGAAATACAATGGGATGAATCAGAGGGAAATGCAGCTCAGACTCAAGGGCTGTCTCCAGGGAAGGTTCCTGAGCTGGGATGGCCCCAACTGGCCTGGAAAGCTTTGGGAATGCACACTGTTTCATAGGGACAACAGGAGGATGCAGGCAAGCTTGCTGGGTGAAAAGCTGGTGGAACAGGGCAGTCCCAGCATGGTCTGTTCCCCTGAGAGTGCAGGCAGGCTCCATCTCTGAGAATGAGGCTTCCCCATAGAAGCACCAAGTCCCCTGTGCTGATCTGCTCATTCCTCTTTGGAGCTTCACATGATCAGCGTGGAGCTAATTTGGCAGCACAGCTTTGGGGCTCATCCTCTGTGGGGGAAAACTTGAGCATCTCCCTGAGGTGTGCAGGATGTGGGTTGGGGCAGTGGCTCAGCCCCTGCTCGGGAGCCTTTGGGTGCCTCTGCTGTGGGAGCACCATCCAAAGCCAGGACAGCAGCCACAAAGTGCCTCAAAGCAGGACAGTCCGGCTGGGGACTGGCTTTCCCATCTCGATGGATCAGCAGAGGGAGACAAAAGCTCGGCTGGAGCTGAGCATCACATCTAACCCCAGCCGGGCTGGCTGCAACATTCCTGCGATGCTGACAGCAGCCGCTTCTGCCCACGGGCCATCCCTTCTGGGCACTGACAATAGCTGGGTTTGAAGTGCCAACTTAGTCTGTGCAGAGATGAGAAATTCACTCTGACTGGCTTCATGCACTAGGAAGAACACAGAACTGCCTTCCACCACACAATGCCCACAGGGTGCCCAGGCAAGCTGTCTTTCCCCCCAGCACAGGAGAATGTGGCTCTGCAGCCTCTCCCATCCTGCACAGCCTGGCTCTGTCTCAGGGATGTTTGTCCTCTTGCATTTGCAGGTCCGTGCCATGAGGTTGTCGTTCGTGGGTGAGATGGGCTGGGAGCTGCACGTGCCCAAGGCAGACTGTGTGAAGGTTTACCAGGCAGTGATGCAGGCGGGGGCCCGGCATGGCATTACCAATGCTGGCTACAGAGCCATTGACAGCCTCAGCATTGAGAAAGGTTACTTGCTTTCCTTACAGCAGCATTTGCTGCTTTTCCTCTGGCCAGGGGACCAGGGCAAAGAGCTTTTTTGCCATCTTCAAGGATGGGTTAGTGGTGCAGAGATGCTACCAGACCCAGCACTCTGTGCTATGATTCCTCCAATATGGGCTTCTTTTGAGGGTGTTTTGTGCAGGGCCAAGTGAATAAAGGTAACAGAGATGTCCAGGAGGCAGGGATGATGCCTTGGTCTCCTGGTGCTGGTCACCCTGGGCTTGCTGCCATGGCAGGGATTAGCTGGATGACCCACACTTGCTCCCTGCAGGGTACAGGCACTGGCACGCAGACCTACGCCCCGATGATACCCCGCTAGAAGCAGGCTTAGCCTTCACCTGCAAGCTCAAGTCCAGCATCCCCTTCCTGGGTCGGGAGGCTGTGGAGGCTCAGAAAGCCAAGGGCATCTTCCGCCGCCTCGTCTGCTTCACCACAGAGGAGTGAGTACCACTGCCAGGCTCCAGTGCCAGTGGCCATGCCAGGACCTGCACCTTCACCATCCCCATCCATGCCATGTGTGCACACACTGGTGGTACACACACATAAAGGCACACACAAACGTGGAGCTCGGTTACGAGCCAGCTCAGCTGTTTTCCATGCTCTAATTCCATCCCTAATTTAAATCCCTCCGCAAATTCCCTGTTGGGTGTGCTAATGGGAGCTGGAAATGGTGTGACAAGGAGTGGGTTGATCTTGTTTCACCCGGAGCAGCGGGAGGTTTTGCAAATTGGGCTGGAGGGACTTCGCCAAACCCTGAGTTCAGCACAGGGAAGTTAATGAACCTGTGGGCAGTGGGAGCCCTGGCATTGGGCTGGCCTGGGGCAGAGGGGGTATCCAGTCTCCCCAAACCCCTCTGGCCTGTGGGAGACTGACATGGGGATTTGCTGACAGCAGCTCTGCCTTCCCCTTGCAGGAAGGTGCCGATGTTCGGCCTGGAGGCGGTCTGGAGGGATGGCAAGGTGGTCGGCCACATCCGTCGGGCAGACTTTGGATTTGCCATCGACAAAACCATCGCCTACGGCTACATCCGTGACCCCGCGGGGGGCCCGGTGAGTACAGACCCCCCGAGCATGGCTGGGCCTCCTTCCCCGCAGCAGGGGCTTGCAGGGAGAACATAGTCCTTGTTTGGTTTGAAGCCACAGGCACAAACCCATTGCTGTGGTCTGGGGTGTGAGATGGGGCAGCAGCTCCCTCGTGCTTCCCCTATGGAGGCTGGAGGGTTAGGGAAGTCACAGCTCAGTGGCAAGGTCAGTCTCACCTGCTGTCACTTTGTGAGGTCCCAGCAATGCTCTCTGGCCCCAGTGCTGCCTTGGATGTTAATTGCAACAGAGCATTTAATTGCAGTAGTGAATTAACTTATGTTACAGGGAGCAGTGGCCAATAGGAGCAGAGCAGGCTCTTAATTAAGCCTGAGAGACTCCTGGATAGTCAATCATATGCCCTCATTAAGTACTGTGCTGTAGTCTGAGGCCAAGGAACCCGTGTGGGGCAGAGGGTTGGAGATGACATCCCCAGGGACCTTCTCTGTGCCAACCAAGAGCACTGCATATGCTCACGGTTTCATCCTCTTTCTTGCCTTGACTTTTAATCCTGAATCAGTGCAAGAGTCCCAAGTCAAATGGCTTTGTGGTCCAGTTGCCCCAGGAAGCCGCTTTTCTCCCCATGATGAATGTTGCTCTTTTCCTTTTCCTTTCCTGCCCCCTTTTTTCCTTTCCATTGTATAACTCCATAAGGAAAAAAAAAGGAAGCTGAAAATTTCAGGTAGTGACTTTTTTTTTTTTTAGCAGAGTGCTTTTAACATCTATTTTCCTTCTCTCCATGCATCCTCTTGGAATGGTAGAGTTGGGTTTTCTGCAGAGAGCAGATCCGTTGGGCGGGGTGGGAGCCTGCCCAGGGATGGAGCTGGGATGCTGGCAGGGGGCTGGTGCCTCGCTGTGTCTCTCAGCACCCAACAGGGGTTTCTCCATGGCTTTGCTCTCCAGGTCTCACTGGATTTTGTGAAGAGTGGCAGCTATGAGCTGGAGCGGATGGGAGTGACCTACCCTGCCCAGGCACACACCAAGTCCCCGTTCGACCCCGACAACAAGCGCGTGAAGGGCTTTTACTGAGCAGGTGCTGCGGGCGCTGGATGGGGAGAGGACAGAGCCCATTAGGAGCTGCTGGATGAATTCCTGGCCCCCTGGGTGCCCCAGCTGGCTCCAGGGTCAGCTGAAGACCCGGGCAACAGCCTGCAACAAATTCATCCAGCAAATTTGGGTTGAATTAGAGGGGAGAGGAGGAAGAGATTCTAAAAAGTCCAAAGACTGTTGTTCTGTTTTCCAAGGGAAGTAGTGCCACTGCAGCAATAATTCTTTCCCATGGGTTAATTGGCCTGAAAACAGTGTTTTGTCTGACTGCATGTGAAGTGGTTTCAGTTTTTGAGTTTGCTGGGAACTCTTTCTCCCAAAATGTAGTTTCACGCTGCCTGGAAATGAATTTTTTTTAAACTGACTTTGCTGTTAATACAGCTGTAGCCTCCAAACCTGTCATGCCTCTGATCCCTTGCTGTGTCTGTCCTTACTCCAGTGGGTGTCACCTCATCTGGCTATGCCCTGGGGACCCTGAGCTGGTGTGGGAGCACTTGTGGGGGCCATGGAGGGAAGGGGCCAGGGCACAGGCTCATGCTGGCAATGCTCTGCCTGCTGCAGGGTTTTTCTCTGCCAGTACTGTTTGTGCCTGTGTGTCATAGAATCATGGTTTGGCTTGGAAGGGACCTTAAAGATCACCTAGTTCCAGCACCCCTGCCATGGACAGGGACACCTTCCACGAGATCAGGTTGCTCCAAGCCCTGCCCAGCCTGGCCTGAGACACTTCCAGAAATGGGGTAGCCACAACCTCTGGGTGGCTCTCAGCACAGGCAGGACCAGCTCAGCACTGTAGTGTAAGATGGACATCCAGGGCACGGACACCACAACTGTCCTTGTCCCCATCCTCTGGCAGCAGATCCCTTCTGCTTTGCTGGCAACTACCCGAAGGTCACCTTGGAGGTGGCTCCTTTTAGCTCCTGATGGAGAGGGAGGTGCCTGCAGAGGCTGAGCCTTGTCCTGCTGCCTCTGGCAGCACAGAGCCAGGCTTGGGGGCATTGGGGAAGGTTTTCCATCACACGCACACAGCCCATGAACCCCCTGCTGCCAAAGGGAAGGGTTAGCGACTTCCAGCCTGTCCCCATAATTAGCCCTTGCTCTGGTCCCTGTACTGGGCACAGCAAGGGCCTGATCTCTGCTGAAGCTTTCACCCGCCTGAAGAAATAATCTCACTCCATGCTTTTCCCTTTATTTCCCTTGACTAGGTTTGCTTGGTTCATACCCTCTTTCGAGCTGATTTCAATTCCTTAACCTCATGCCACAAGCGCCAAGGGCAAGAGCGTGAACTCTGAAATGCTTTGGTTTTACTGAAAACATTAAAAAACAAGATTGAGATGAATTTTTCTCTTGAATAGGAGGTGACTGCCCTCCCTCTGGCAGGCGGAGGGCAGAGGAGGGGGTGGCCACAGTCCTGTCCCAAGGGAACAACTGTGCTGCTTCCCTGTCAAGCCAGGGATCCAATCTATGCATGGAAAATCATGTTCTGCTTGGAAAAGGTCTTTCTGATGTGCAATGCTCTGTTCTGAGATGTCCCTTACACTCAAGGTGGCTAGGAGTGCAAGTTTTGGGGGTCACCTGCCTTGGATCCCATCTGTCCCAGGGCAGCAAGGGCAGGCACCCAGCTGGGATGGACATGGACTCTCCTGCAGCAACCCCCAGTCTTTCCTTCGCTCCTCCTGAGTGTTCTTCCTTTGGAGCTCAACAGCAAAAAGCAATTTATTTTACATTTAGATATTTAATGAAGTATTTTTTGCTGACAAAGGATTTGTCACTCCACTCCCTGTGCCTCCCCACCCCATCTCTCCCCCTTTCTAACCCCCATCACAGAGCTATCATTTGTTCCCAGCCATTGGCATCTGGTGGCATCAAGAGGAATAATCCCCAGCATAGGGGAGTCAGGGAAGGAGCATGTGGGGAGCTGCAGTCCTCGTAGAGGGGAGGTGAGTGTCAGGTGGGTCTTGTGGCATCCCTCCCTCCTTCCCTTCATCCCTGCCAGGGTGGGAAAGCACCTGTGGAGCCATCCTGAGCTAAACAGGACCATGGGGCACCAGCAAGGTTTGTATGCTGCTCCCACACATGTCCATGCCTCAGTTTCCCTGCGGGAAAACAAGATCTTCCCCCACTCCCCAGGGCCATGCTGGGTTTAGCACAATAGCAAACCTCCACGTTCTTATTCTGGGGGTGGAAAGCAGCATTACTCAGAGCCAGGGTTGCTAATAACACACTAAATATAGCACTTTCCATCTCCAGAGCACTTTCTGAACTCTATCTCATGAGCCCTAACCCCCCTGCAGGGGCCAGGGCACCAGTTGGCATCGCTGTGTGGGCAGGATGCCAGGAGAGCCACGGAATGTTCCCCATGGATGCTACTGCCTGGAGGCACTTCCCGTCTTGATGGAAGGAACAGGCATGGTGTCAGTCCCTCCTTAGCTTGCCCAGGTTGAGGGGGACGGGGGCAGCAGGCTGAGGCCCTGGGGCAGGTGGGCAGTGGGGGACAGGTTCCCGCAGCCTCTCAGTGATGGTGGGAAGCGGCTGCTTCTCCCACTCGCCCTGCAAGAGAGTTTGGCATCATGAGACCAACTCAGGGTTTCAGGTGCTTGGAGACTTGATGTTTCTCCCTGTCTCTCCAATGAGCTTTAATATTTGAAGTGTTTTCAACCAAAATCAGGATGTTTTCTTCCGAGATGTTACTAATTATTCATATTACAGAAGCACCTACACATCCGCTTAGCAGCACAGACATCTGCGGTGCACTGTGTTTCACAAATCCACCACAATTAGATATTTCCACCCCAAACAGCATTGCCCACCAAATCAGATGGAGGCAACTCAAACCAAGGAATCCCACAGGCCCACCAGGCTCTGAAAAACACTCTCTACCAAGTACTGGCAGGAATTTGCAGCATTCCAGCATGGATGTTCCTGTACAGCTGCTGTGGAACAGGAGGGATGCAGCAGCCTGGATGAGGTTCCATGTGGCAGAGCTGGGGAAGGGCTGTCACAGCCATCAGGGCTCAGGGTGACAACAGCCAGGACAAAATCTCCACCTCTGTGCATGTGAGGAGACACCTTGTCTTGGGGATGCTCCTTGCAAAGAGCAATCTGCCAGGTCCAGACAGTGCCAGGGGCTGAGCCCGCCGAGCAGGATCTACCTCAGACGTGACATTTTGGTCTGGGTTAGTGGCTAGTGGAGATGTGGGCAGGGGCTGTAAGGGCACAGTGGGGCTCAGCTCTGGTTTGGTGATGCTGCACTTTGGCTGCTGGCTGCGTGCTCATGCGGAAATGTCAGTAAGAGGCTGAGCCGCAGCGTGAGCAGGAGGAGGGAGGTCTGGAGAGGAGAGGTAGAGCTGTGAGTCATCAGCGAGATGAAAGTTGAATTTATGTTTTCAGCTAAAATTTCTTCTGGTATGTCGAGCAAAATGGGCCAGAGCCTGCACCAGCACCAGGTAAACTCTGAGGAAAGATGGAGTGGGATGGAGTGACCCTTCCAAAGTTCATAGGGAGCAACTGGAGAGGGGACAGTATTGCAGGGGAGTGCCAGCTGGAAAAACAACTATTTTCCTCTACCCTTCTGGCTTAGGGGAGCAGTTAAGGATGTTTAGGGTGTGTGTGCTCCAGGGCTCAGCTCCAGTCCTGAGCCCATCTGCTGCAGCGTCTGCCCTGCTGATACATCTCAAACCCTGTGCCTGCTTTTCAGATAGATCAAAGGCACTTGAAGTGTCTCAATAGTTGCTGTTTTCAGTACTTTTGAGAGGAAATCTGAATGTAGAGAGTTTACTGTGAGCCCTGGCAGGTGCCAGGGACTTGGGGATGGCACCATCCCTGCTGCCACTCACAAGTGGTACCTTGAGATTTAGCTTGATAATTAACAGCACTCAGTTCCTTCCAGAAATCATCAGATTTGGGATCACTGAACTGCAAAAACATGAGCTTAATTAGAAGCTGGTGCTTTTCTTTTGGCAGAAATAGTATGGAATAAATGAGATGTCTTAAAGTCGGGCTTGCTCTGAAACACCAGCAGAGCAGAGAGGCAGCTCGGCTCCTTCACCCTCACTGCAGTGCTCATGACCCACTTTGTGCCAGCATTGGCTCTGCTCTGCTCAGGTCCCTTCCCATAAGCCCCCTAGACCTCTCTGGAATCAAGAGAGTTATGTAGGCTGTAATTAAGAGGTTTAATTCATAATTCTCCTGGTACACAAAATTTCTGCACCACTTCTGTCCCTGCAATGGATCTCTACATGGCTGAAAGGTGCTGGGTTTCCAGTTCCAGGAAACAGGAAAGTTTTCTGCCCACTCCAGCGTGAACTTTGCTGAAGGGAGTTTAGTGGAGCAGGAAGCAATCAGCTCAGTATCCTCCTGCACTGCACTGGATCCAGGATAGGCTGTCATCTAAGTTTATTACACTGATAAATGGCACTGGGAGCTGATGCCATCAGTGGTTTTAAATCTTCATCACCATCATCCTTATGTCCCTCATCCCTGGGACTGTTTTTTCTTTAAAGATCTCCCCGTCCTTTATCCTTCACGTTTTGCTGGCTCGCTGCGTTCGGAGGCTGCACAGATGCTGTGCGTAATGAGCTCACTCTGCTGGGACCTGATGTGATTTGCCAAAATCCTAAAAACCACCTCACGTTTCTCCTTGGATCTGGAGCTGGCCCTGCTTTAACACTCAGCAAAAGCAGCCTCCAAATCACTTTATGCAAATGCATCTCCTAATTCAATCTGGCCAGGAACATCCATGGTGGGCTCTGGATGGATTGTTTAAGCACCAAGGCTGGGCTCAGTGTCCTGCTGATGCCAGGGCTGTCCTGGGAGCTCCAGCAACCTGCCCTGAGCCTGGTGGGTTTGGATGTGTCCTGAGCACTGGACGCCTGACCTGTGTGCTTGGCACAGACCTTGCCACAGCTCTGCCAAGCTGCTTTTTACCTACAGCTGGGAGTTTTGTTGGGAAGCTTTGGAGTGAAGCTGTACGTACCGGGAACCGGATGGCCGAGGATTTGTTGCAGTGCATGGAGATGGGAGCAAAGCCGTAGAGGGATTTTAGCACATCTCTGTTGAACGTGTTCCAGGGGATGGAGAAAAACTGCTGTGAGACAGAGACCTGTGGGCACATGCAGACCTCCTCGTCGTTAAACCTGGGGCAGGAGAAACATCACACTGAAACACAGCAGTGCTGTCCCCTTTCAGACCTGGATGTGACTAATTCCTCCCTGCCTAAAGCTTGACCTGGAATGGCTCTGAGGTCAGCACTGGGCACAGGGAGAGCCTACATCAGCCGGTACCTGCAGGGGAGTATTTGGGGCCAGCTGATTCCCTGTGGGTAGGACAGCCTGTGCAAGGTCAGCATCTCACCCTCTCATCCTGGATGGATGGGCTGTAGCTTCTCTGGCATGGCTGCTTGGTGTCTGCCTTGGGTTATAAGGAATATTTTGCACTTCAGCACATGGTCATGCACTGACTCTTTCTGTGAAGTCCATTCCCAGGACTGCTCTCCCTTCACAGAGGTTTTCACCACACAGTCATCCTTAAAACCTTGGGGTTAGCTTTTTTCCAGTGTAACCATCAAAGTGGTCCCTCTCCCCTCAGCCCTGCTATGCAGTGGTTCTGTACCTGTTCACGAGGTTGAAGTATCGGTGCAGGTATCCCGGATCCACAGCACTTTTGCACAGCTCCAGCTGTGTCTGGGGGTAGTAGTGCACGTAGTTCACACACATCTCTTCCAGGATGCCAAACCCTCCCTGCAGCACAGACACAAAGGTGGTGGCAGTATGGTCTGGCTGTGCCCTGCTGGGGCTGCACAGTCAGCAGGGAGGGCAGGGGGTCACAAAGCTCACACCTCTACATGCACTCTCACATATTTCTATAGCTGTACTCTATATATCTAGAGATCTGGATATCTAAATAGATACAGATACACACACCCCTTCAGGTGAATGGGGTGGGCAGCACTCTGCCCATCTGCCCTTTGTGCAAGGTCAGACTTTCAGGCTAGACTGTGTGGTTTACATTAAAATGCAGATTTCCTATAATCCCTCTGCTATATTTAGCTTTGTCCCTGTTGATGGTACCTCTGACAGGCTCTTTAATTTTTTTGGCTGCCTATGTAAGAAAATAACATGCACTGTCAAAAAATGCCACTTCCCTTTAATTACAATTAATCCCTAGTGGAACAGTTTGTGATGGGAATTAGAGTGACACATGCTACTTCACAATTAGCACCTTGCCATCCCCGCTGCAGGCAGCAGAGCATTGTGAGTTCCCTTCTTCCCAGCCTCCCTGTTTTCTGGCTGTAATTCAACCTGGGTTCATGCAGGTGCCCACTCTGTGGGTGCCTCCGGCCCTGGGATGCCAACACACAGCCCCACAGAGGCAGGTGAGCTGCCCCTGCACTCACCACAGTGGCTTGACTCCGGTCCTCCGTGTTGTACGTGCAGGTTGTGATAAGTTCATCACCCTGGGGGGGGGTTCAAACACAAACAAATTTGGGGCTTGGGGAGTGTGCAACCTAACAGACCTCTGCTCTCCATATCAGTAGCCTGTTTCCCCACCAGCATTGTCTGAAATGCTGCAGGAATGCTTCCTAAACTTGCATCCTATGTGGAGATTCCCTAGGGCTGTATCCCAGGGATGGTGTTTTCCTGCTTTCCTTGCTTTTTAAGGATTTCTGCAGGGCCAAAACACCTGAAGAAACACCCACACTTTGGCAAGAGTTTGAAGTGCCAAATCTGTACCTAACTTGATGGCACAACAGCCACGGGGTCCCAGCACAGCCCTGGGTGTAATGTCAGTGGGTGATGAATCTTTTGAGCAGCGTCATGGGCCACGACAGCTCTCCTAGGTGTCCTCCACTTTGCAGCCAGGTTCTTCCTCACCCAAAAGGCCCCAGGGCATGTTCCACCCCTATTCTACCATCTGCTCCCTTCACTGATGCCAAATCCCTTCCTCTCCTTCTACCAAGCAAGGAGAGAGGGCACCGCCGTGGTTCATCCTCACCCCCTGAGGAGCCTCCCTCTGCTAGACGAAGCCCAGCTAAATTAGGTTCTTTATTTAGCTCCCTGCTGCCCACACACCAGTTTTGTGCCATATGAGATGGGCTGTGGCATGCCCAGGATATCTGTGTGAGGGTGGCAGATATGACCCAGGGTCCACACTGTCCTCCTGCAACCCCCCAGGAGGTCCCCAGAGGGGATGGGGTGATGGAAGGAGGCAGGGGCTCAGGGCCATGGGGTCAGGGTGTGCTGTTTGGAGGCTGTCACGGTTTCTGGAGCAACTTACTGGAAAAACTGCAACCACCTCCTTCAGCATGCGGATCTCCTGGGAGGGAAGGAAAGGGGTCACATCAGAGCAGTGCTGTGGCACTGTGCCCAGGGCAATGCCATGGGTGACATCCCACTGCCCCTGCAGATGCCTGTACCTGGAAGTGAGGGCTGTAGTGTCCATCAGAGTTCACAACCTGCCGCTCTCTCCCATCCCGGGACAGCACTGTCACCACTTTTCTTCCTGCCAGGTGGGTGTGGAGCTGGGAGGCGAAGATGCGGATGCCAGCAGCGGGCAGAGCCTGTGGGAAGGACAGCTCAAACCCCCGGGCTGGCCCCATCCTTCTCCCCTCCCACACATCCCCTTGCTGTTTGCTGGGAACTGGCTGTTGCTGTGCTGGGTCTCACACAGAGGTTTAGGGGGTCACTGTCCCCTTGGAGCAGGGTGTGTGAGCTCCTGGCAGAGGGACAGACTCTCAGTTTGCTGCCAAAGCAATGCTCTAGGTCAGCAGGAGCAGCTGAGCTGTGTGCTTGTTGCTTTGCTGCATTCCTTAGTGGTGGCACAAATGATTCCTTTTGGGTAAGCCCTACAAAAACATCCACTAAAACCTCCCTGAGAGCAAGGTGGGCATTTTGGAACCATCTTTGCAAGAGCTCTTGGCAAGCTCCTTGGAAGCAGAAGCCAATTTTCTCATCCCCGTGGAGGGAAGCACCACTGGGACACAGCCAGCTCGGCAGTAAGTTCTATGGGAATGGTACCCTGGGGAGCTGGAGCAGATGGCTCCCCAGGAGAGCTGCTTCGAGGGGGATTCGGCGCATCCCAACCAGCTGCTCTCTGTTTGTTGTACACAGTAGATTTTCCTTTTCAGCGCAACCTCACGCTAAGTTTAAGACTGGGAATTGGAAGCCAGGAGTTCAGTTCTACCTGGGAAAAGCCATGGGCAAACATTATTCTCCAAGGTGAAGCCAGGGTGGAGAGGACAGGCACTCACCAGCTGGGTGCACTTGTCGGTGCAATAGCCCGTGAGGATGAAGGAGTCCTCACCAGGGGGAATGGCCATCACTGGCGTGTAGACCAAGCCCAGCTCCATGATCCCGGCATCGTGGCGCCGCAGGGTGGCCGTGTAATAGAGTCGGATCCCTGAGGAGTCACGGCGACCTGGTGGGTGAGAGGACAAGGTCAGGTGTGAAAAATGATGCTGGGCTGCACCACTAGCCTCTCCCTCGTAGTTTTCTAAATCTGTGTGGTTCTTGCTGTTTGAAATCCTACAGGTTTTCATGCAAGTCTTTACTGAGTGGCCCCAGACACGCCTGGTCCCCCAGAGCAGGCACCGACCTAAGGCTGAATTGCCCCCAGGCAAGTAGATAAGGGGTGCCTTTGGAGACCCCAAAGCAGAAGGACAGAGCATGAGGTGCTTTGGAGAACTCCCTCATAAATGTGGCTCATCGCATTTTCTTCAACTGATACACCTGGAAATTAAGGCCATGCAACCAAAGGGAAAGAGCAGGGTCAGTAGGTTAGGAGGGGTTCAGGCCAGCTTTGAACTCCCTGTCTCTGGGCTGGAGCCCACTCAGGGGTAAGAATAACAGGGGAGACACTATTGGTTAACATGCAAAAGCAGATAAATCATGAAAGACATGAGCTCTGTATTTATAGACATGTTTCTTCTCGAGTTGCTGAATGTGCTATGACTGATCTACAGTGCATATGCTCTGGTCTCCTAAAAATATACTTGGGTAGTCAAGAAGCTACTTGTTTTTATGTTAATGAAGAAACTGGGCTGTTTGAAATCCTTTTTTTTTTTTTCAATGTGTCTCCTGACAATGTTATCGAAGCAGGAGTACAGTAAAACAACATCCACATCCCCCCATCCCCAGCCAGGATGCTGCTGCTTTCTCTCTTGTGACTTGGCACCGTTGTTGTTCTTGCTCTGAGATCCACCACCTTGCACAGAAATTCGAGGGACATCCTAAGAACAGCCCAACTAAATGCTGGTGTGCCTTGGATCACATCCCTTCAGGAACTGTAGGGGCAGTTTTCTGCCTGGAAGCTCAGACAGGCTCATTTCCTGAGCATCTTTCCCCACCACTGGGCTTGCACAAGGATGGGGGTCCAGCCTTCTGTGAGAATGACTTTGCTGAGACCAGAAAAGCAGCAGCATGATGAGAATTTAATGTATTCCTCCTGCTAGGGCAGGTCTGGACCATCAGGTCTCCAGAATGTTGCAGACAGGGCTATGATTTTGGCCAGCATCCTTCCCAGCAGGATGTCAGTCCTTCCCTGGAATCTCCACGGTTCTCCTGCCATGGCCTCACTGGGAAGGCACCAGACTTTGCTGCACATCCCTCACCTTTGAACACCAGGGGATTGTGGTAATGAATCTCGAGACGCAAATATCTGGAGGAGCCCGGGCCACCGAAGGCAAGACCTGCTTCTTCAGGGTAGTAGAAAGCCTGGAAGCAGAGGGAGGATGTTAGGGGAGCAGGCTTTCCTAGGGATATCTGGGCATAATCCTGACCCCCACCGTGGGCTGAGGGACATGACTGAGCTTTTGATTGTGCTTCATGAGCTGGTCTTGCTTCCAAAGGCTTCTCCCATGTCACATGGACATGCAATGGCATAACACCCCAGTAGAATTATAGAATATCCTGAGCTGGAAGGAACCCACAAGGATCATCATCGAGTCCAGCTCCTGGGCCTTCATGGGATAACCCCAGATATCTCCCCCATGTCCATGAAAGCATTGTCCAAACGGTCCTTGAACTCTGAGACCACTACCCTGGGGACCCTGTCCCAGTGCCCCTCCAGAATGGGGGGAAAACTGGACTGGATCATTGCTGGGATACAGAATGGGGGAAAACTCAGATTGAATTAGTGCTGGAATACAAAACTGGGGAAAAACCATGACTGGATCAGAGCCAAAATACAGAAATGGGGGAAAATCCAAACTGGATATGGGCCAGAATATGGAATGGAGGAAAACCTGGACTGGATCAGGGCTGTGATACAGAATGGGATAAACCCGGACTGGATCACACCTGGGATCCGGAATGGGGGAAAACCTGCACTAGATCATGCCCAGAATCGGGAATAGGAGAAAATCCAGACCAGTTCATGCCTGGGATCCAGATTTATGGCACAGACAAGGCAGGCTGTGGTGAGGAAGGAACTCAGACATGGCCAAGGGGAGGTTGGGGAGGTCTGACAGGGTTAAACCAACAGAGAACAAGGTGGAAGCAACTCCCATGGGGCAATCCCAAGATGGGGATTAGAAAGGGTTGGGAGACAACAGGGCAGTTTTCACCCAGGGCAATGGGTCCCACCTCACACCCACCTGTGCTCCCATGGCCCAGGCTGCAAGCACATGCCTGCAGTAGTTGAGCCGGTCTGGCTTCATCTTGGAGTCGCAGGGCCCGTTGTAATGGGGGAAGCTGTCGAACTCTGCAGCACACTGGAAGACTTCCATGTGGTGGACAAGGGCCTCATTGCCTGCCGTGATCACTGGCTCATACTGCAAAACAGATCCAAGATGTAGTTTCTTGGTTGGCTTTGGAATCAACCCAGAGCCCACCAAAACATGTATAGAAACATCTAATCCTTTCTCCAACAACAGGTGCACCTGATCAGCAGAAGATCTTGGTCTGCTTTGTGATGATTGAGTCCTTTAGCAATTTTGCAGGGCTGAAGTGACCCTGAGGACATCTCTTTCTCCTAAAAAGAGTCCTGGCCACATTGTTGTAGCTCTGCTGCAGCTACTGGGTTTTATTTCTATCCAACAGCTGCTTGGGGCATGGCAAAGGGAATCTGGAGAAGAAAGAGTGACTAAAACAAGTCTGAGGAATGGCTCTGGCTAAAAGTGCCAGCTGCAGAAGTGATCTGCAGCAGCAGGAAGGTATCAGGAGTTACACACTTTTCACTTACACACAGATGATTCACTTCACACCATCTGTTAGAGAGAAAATCCTCCTTCTGAGCTTTCCTTTGTAGAACCGTCTCTCCCCTATAAATCACTGAGTACTCTCTTCAGCTCCTGTATCAGGTTTTCTCTCTCCCCATTGTGTGGTTTTGACTCTGGATGTGCCAGGTCACCTGCTGAGCCACCTCCACACCTGCTGGGACAATGGTTGGTTTCTGCCTCTGGGAGGTGACCCAAGCACCTAAAACATGTCTGTGCAACACACACAAGTTGCATTCATGTCTGTAACCCTTTTTTGGGGGGGTATGCCTAATCTCTTAAAAGGCAGTTCACATCCTGCCTCGCTCTGCCCTGCTCCCACCAGCCTTGTTGTTTTGTTTCCCATGTTTATGTATTCCTCATAGCTCACTGTGCCATAATCCTGCTGCAAGTATGTCCTTGATGGCCACAGCTCTGCCTTCTGCAGGGAGTCATCTCTGAGCCTGCCCTGGATTTTCCAGGTGGAAAGACAGCACCTGGCCACCTCCTGCAGAGAAACTTCTGATTTGGGGTTCTCTAAGAGAGATTAGGGTGCTACTGGCTGGTGGGATGGCTCTGGGAGATGTTTTGGGACCATATTTGGAAAGATGTATGGGTCTGAAAGCCTCCCTGAGACAGGGCAGGGAAGAGATGGACTTTGCAGGATGGCTGAATGTGAACATGATTGCTGATCTGCCCTGGGGAAAGCAGCCCTCTTCTCCCACCTCTTACCATGATAATGTGATGTTTGGGGAAGCCTTCTGGGAGTTCTGCCATGTAACACCAGTAGGTTGTCTCCTGGCTGGGAATGACAACGTCGGGGGCAGTTATCTCCATGGTCTTCATGTCTCTGGGCAGTTCAGGGATGGTGATGTTGGGCTTCAGCAGCTGCACCCTCTGCAGTCCCCCATGGATGGCAGAGATGTTGATGGCTTGGAGGGAATGCACTGGTTTCTCCAAGATCCCATAGATAAGGTGCACTGTGCCATCCTGAAGAAACAGCAAAGTGCATCAGGTCATTTTTCACCTAGGAACATGAGCTGCATGGACTATTAGCACCATTATTAGCACTATTATTCTGGCATAAACCCAGAAATGGATCTCTCAACCCATTCCCATGTGGGAAGCCACCCTGACTGCACCAGTAGCTCACTTTGCTGCACTGTCCCAGGAAGACTGTAGATTTTGGGGCACTTCTTTGGTTGACAGGATCACAAAGGGTTCCCTGCCAGGTAGGAGAGTCTGAAAAGTTTTCCACAGATGGCATCAATTCCATAATGGTAACATATCCTCCCTGCTCCTTCAGAGCCCCTCATCTCTCATGAGCTCCAGGGCTCAGACAACTACATCAGTGCAGGGCTCATCCCACCCTGCAGCCCAGTCCCAGTAAGTGGTCTGGGCAGTAACAGCAGAAACAAAACTTCTCCCTGAAATCCTGCCTTTTCTCCCAGCTTCTGTTGCGGGGGAAGGTGCCACAAGAAGCTTGCTGAAAAGTCTACTGCAAGCAAAAAAGGTGCTGCTGAACACAGAGAGCTCTGGACAGGAGATAAGGAAGAAAGGAAAAAGAGAATAATCTTTTCTTAAAGGATAAGAGAATAAAGACCTGCAAGTCTTTTCCTTGTTCACACACAGATCGTTTCCTCCAGGGCTCTCAGTGTTTTGGCAGACAGTAGATGCTTCTCACCATAAGACACGCTTTTGAAAACACGCAACAAAATCTCGAGGACACTGTGCCCACACTGACTCTAAAATATCCTGCCCACGAGGGCTTTCATCTCAGATGAGCCTTCCACAATTCCTGCCTGCACCTGGGGTCCATGGCTAAGATTCTGAAGCTGTGTGACAATTTGGCTTCCCCCAGACTCCATCTCACAGGGGAGTGGTGAATGCAGACCCAGAGAGATGTCACCAAACCACACAAAAGTGCAGCACAGTGTCTCTATTTGCTGTCCCTTTGTTCCAGCTCCTGCCACAACCCTCCTCTTTGCCTCCTGTTGATTCACCAACCATTCTAAGTAACACTCCCAACAGTTGGCTCCAGACGGCAGGCCAGAGTGATGCAGGAGGTATTTATATAGATCTAACACATGCTCAACAGGAGCTGATGATGCAAACGAGCTAAAATCTACACTTTATAGAGGTTTACAAGGGGTCTTAAATAGATGGTGCCAAACAGCACTCATGTCCCAGGACTGACAGCTGCAGCTCGCTTCCTTTCTGCCTCAGACAGCACAAACACCTGATGCTGCCCCCAAACCCAGACATAACTGTGCAGGTGGGAGTTTGGAGCTGTGCCATGGGGCTGGGATGGGGCTCAGGGGTGCCATAGGGGGGTGAGGGTGGTGCTGTACCTCTATAAGGTAGTCCTTTGGGTCACAGGTGCTGAAGGGTCTTCTAAAGAGGAGGTAGAGCCCTTCTGGAGCCCTCCGAGCCCCGAGGAGCTGGTAGTCCTGCTGTGAATCCATGTGGAGCTGCCCCTTGGCATCGCTCCAGGCATCCTGAGAGAGAAAGAGCACCCTGATCAGCCAGAAGGTACCTCCAGAGGTACCACAGGTCCTGAAATCCTCCTTCTGTCCCTCCAGCTGCTTCACCTTCTGCATTCCTAGAGGTGGAGGAGCCTGTGGTTTGGTTGCTTCATGTCCCTCTCCAGCCTCCCTTGGGGAGAGTGGCACCTGCCAAAAGGCTCTCGGTGCTCAGCACAGGCAGACCTGTGAAATACCTCACCCAGCACTAACAGTCTGCAAAAAGAACTTTGAAAGTTAAGATGTGACTGTGGAAAGGACAGGTGGGGAGGAGAGCCCAGAGGGACACAAAAGGTGTTGCATCAGTCTGTACTGAATTTTGGGTGTATTTGTCTGGGGAGAACCTTCTGGAGTGCAGTGATGTGCCCTCCAAAACCCTTGCCACAGGCCAGCTGCTCTCAGTTTAAGATCAGATTCATAGTGTCAGCTCTAGAAATTGCTAATCTGCCCCTCTTCAAAATCCTTGATTTCTTGTGGCCAGATTGTTCTGGAAGCCCAGCATGACCTCCCAAAAACTACTTGCTGTTGAGGATAGTGACAAAGCCACACCAAGAAGCAAAGCAGTAGGTTACTCCTGTGCTTCACAGTTTGAAGGTCTAGAGTATAAAATCCTGAAATAATTTAGATTTGAACAGGGTTATTGCCTTGATCTTTTGTTTCTCTCATTGATTTATTTTGTTTAGTGAGAAAAGGCACCTAAGAAGTACCTCTCTATACATACATAAATAAGTGGCATCAGTTCTCTTATCTTAGGGGGGAAAACAGAAGAAAAAGAATAAAGCAACTTGGCATAATCTCAGCCAGAAGTATAGAGTCATATTTTGAGAACATATTGTCCTTAGAGGGGGAGAGTAAAATCAGCTACATGGAGCTTGCATGACATTTGTTTTCATAGGAATATGGTGTGCAAATTAATCTTTTTAGTACATGGGGGGTTAAGCAAATTTGGATCTTTTTAACAGCTGACATACTTATCCAGAAGAAAGGCTGCTGGGAGAGAGAAAACCAGGACTGGGGAGATTTATTGAAATCTCCATGCAGGATGCTGCTCAGCACCAAGTGAAGGAGAAAACCTTAATGCTGCCGGCTGTTTCATTCAGTGCTGTTTGTCTTTCGATAAGAACATGGAGGCAGATTAAAAATGATCCTTTATGTTTTCTTAACATGATGCTGTGAAATACTGTAGCATTTGGGCCACCACAGATCTTGAATGGCTGGTAATTAGCAGGAAAACAGCGCAGATAATAAGTCCTCCTTTTCATGCTTTCATTACACTGCAGATCACATTGCGGCTGATTGCGAAAGAATGTATTTTATGGTTAATTTGAAGTAAGCAGAGAGGTAAAATTTAACTTACTGGAAAGCCTCACACAGGGAAAAATGTGAATTGCTTTCTGCAGCCAAGTGCAATCGCAATAAGCTTAATGTGGTGGTCTGAGGATACGATTGCAAAGCTCAGGATGGAAAGAGATCCCAAACAAGAACCCAGACAAACAGACTGCGTGAGGAAGGGTGGAAATTTGCAGCAGCAATATCAAACAGCACCCTTAGAAATTAGTTTCTCCTCCCCATTTGCTACTGGGAGGTGTTTACATCTCACCCAAACACATTTGCATGTATAATTTCTGACAGCACCCCAGGTTGCCCTGTTATCCTGTTGATCCCGGCAGTAGCATCGGATGCAGCTCGCAGCCAGGTTCTTGGTGCTGGCAGGAGCAGCCTCTCTGGCTGGTGACTTTTGCCCTGCCTCAAAGCCATCTGTGGGAGCTGTGGTTAATTTTTAATGTGACTGACAGCAGCACAGGAGTGAACCAAGGTGTTGATGCATCCTCTGTGTGTGTGTGTGTGAGTGTAAGCCGGTCAGTACAACCACCCGCTGAAGCTCTTTGCAGCTAAACACAGAAGAGACATCCTGGTTCTGGTTCCACTCAGTCTTGCTGATGTGCTGTTGTATTTATTCTTTTCTCTTTGTGTTTAATTCCTATGCCAAACCCATCTATGGGTTTCTCTGGGGTAGAAACCTCCAAGACCTTTTGGACTCCTTCCTGCTGAGCAGTAGGACCAGTCCAAAATGCACTGTGCCCTGGACCAGCCCCACTCTTTCAAGCCACAAGCCAGATTCACCCACAGGGAGAGAACCCCAAAAGCATCCATACAAACACACAAGTGACTCACCCCAAAATAGGAGTTGTGCCCATCGCTCCAGAGCACGGCCAGATCCGCGTTCTCAAACTCGCCCCTGTCCGACATCCCAAAGAGGAGCCCAAATTGCAGGTCCCTGATGAGGAGCTGGAAATTCACGGCTTGCTCAGGGTAGCTGACATTCCAGGAGAGCTCAAGCAGCCCTTGGGGATCAAGGGGCACCTTGTAGGGAAAATCACTCCCGCGGGGCGCTGAGCCCTGCAGAGCCACCACCAAGATGACCAGGAATACGGCGATCATGGTGAAGTACATGGATGCCACTTCTCGCAGCTTGAGGCTGGGGCAGGAGCAGGACTTGCTCCCAGAGGTCTGCATGCTGCCAGGACAGCACCCCGTGCCTGGCCTTGCCCATTTATGTGCTGGCCCTCCTGGGCAATCTGGGTAAGTGATACTCTTTAATTGAATTCAGTTGTTGGGAAATTGGATGGTTGTATTGACCCTCCGCCCCACCTCCTGGCCAAACACTTGTCATTCGCTGCCTCCCCTTAATTGGCTCTAATTGCACATGGACATTATCAATAGCAATTGAATTCAACTGGGCTGATGTGATTCACTCTTAAATCTTCCTTCCTGGCTGGAAAGGGTTGTTTCCTCACAGTCTGCTCTTGCTGAGCCCTGCAGGGATGTGCTCTGCCCTACTCATAGTGCCTCTGGCTGGGTCCCCATGAACTCCAGCCTGGGATCACCCCAAAGGTGGAAAGACAATTAGCATGAAAGAGCCTTGATCACAAGCAGGGCCTTGTCTGAGCTCCCAGGCACTATATAATATTGACAGTGTTTGAAATATTTTCTCCGCAAAGCTAAATACCAGAGAAAATGCTGATTTCCCCCAAACAGCTAGAAGTTAAATCTTTCCTCTCACCTCCCCTCTTCGTTTGTCTCTCCTCTCCCCTTTTGCCTTTGTGTGATTTGTTTCTGACCCTTCCAAACCCCAGCACAGCACCCAAAATTAAGAATTCCCATACAAAGCCCAGCTCCTCTCCCACCCCAATTTGGCCCCCACCAAAGCTTTTACCTTCCTGGACCATCGGACATCATAAATATTTGTTATTTCTTTGCCTTTGTAGCAGTTGAGGCTTTAGCTCCAGTTTAAAGATACCTTTTGTCCCTCCCCCTCCCGCTTCTCATTCGTTTAAAGTCTGATGTATTCTCTTTCGGTTATTAACTTTTCTCCATTAATTGGAATTATAATGAACTGCCTCAAGCTTTTTGATACACACACACTGCCTTGCTTTAGTCTTGGAGTTTGTGGTCTTGTTTTATTAATGCCAGCTCACGTGACAGGAGATGCTCTCAGATGCCTTCCATGCGGAGTCCCCTCCAGTCCCCTTTGGGTCTCAGGTTTCACTCCAGGTCCTTGCAGCAATGTCACAGGGGCAGATCCACGTTTCCCAGCCCTGTGTAATGAGAGGAAATAGATTCAGCACAGCACTCGGGTGTTCTAATGAATCATCAGTGTGTGCATCTCTATGTTAAATTCGATGAGGTTTTACTGTCCTAAGACATAACCATTACTCAGGAATGCGTCAATTGATCTGGGGCATCTCTCCTTGTCGGGTGACCTGCTGTTTAGGGGGTTTGGTCTCTCATTCAGCTTTATCAGGCAAAAGGCCAATGCAAAGAGAAAGATGGAGAGCTGAGCTCTTCCAGGTGAGCATCCCTCAGCCCCATCTCACACCAGTGACTCCAGTGCACAGCCCAGTCCCAACTAGCCCTCCCACTGCTGCTGGTGTCAGCCCTAAAAGCACGTCTGGATAGCATGCCATGCAGGAGGTTGTTGGAGATGCCTGGGAAGACTGCCACCATGACATTTCTGGGAGGTGGGGTCATATTCACTGGAGCTGTGAATGGAGCCCCTGTAGTGCCCTGGGCTCCTGGTGGAGGAGCTCAGTCTGCACCTCAACCCATCCACGGCTCTGCTCACCTTCCTGAAGGATGACACAGCATCCCCCGCTTTGCCTGAGGCTCCTGGGCTCATTCCTGGATGCACTGAAGGCATCAGATGGATGTCCTTCATCTTCCAGCCCTGGTACCTGGGCAGAAGTCTGGCTTCATTACAGAAAACCCTGAGAACAGATTTTTTTTTTCTCCATCTCTGACCTCCTCCAAGCAGAGTTGCCCACTTCTCCACCTCTCTTGGCTTTGTTTCCTCATTCACAAGAGAAGAAGCTGAGCTGTCAGCATGGCAGGAAGGCAAGTGATCCTCACTGAGGGGCAGGAGGGGGTCCTCAGCTAACGAGTTCTGCCTCCCTCTATTAGAGATGAAACTCCAGGTTGATGCCATGTGCAAGTGGAGCTCCTGAGCTTTCCTGCACAGAAGAAATTTGCAGAGGCACAGCATAACACGGGCAGGTCAGCCTGAAAACAGCTGAACTTTGCAGATAAGCAGTGAGAATTTATTTGAAGAGAAAAATAATATAAAATGTATATCTCCCTCCCCCCCTCCACTTTCTCCCTCGTGGCTCACAAACCCAGGTGCAGAGCAAGGATCCAGCTTTCCACTCATTGCTCTGGGTGTTTATTTTAAGATTTCAATGAGATGTAGAAATACCAGCTTCCTGTCTCTGAAACTCTGACCATTCAGAGAGGACGTGGAGCAGTCTGGGGGCAGTACTTGGAGGGCTGTGGGTTGAGCCCCTTTTCTTCAAGGCAGAGCAGCAGCTTTTGGCCCACCTGTGAGCTCTCAATGGAGGCAATGCCAGCACAATTAAGCTGGAGTTAACACAGCAGCATTCTGTGCTGCAGGTGAGACTCGGGTGTCCCCACACACCTCATGTCCCTCTCCGTGCAGATCCTGCCAAACACTCCAGCAGAAAGATCCAAGGGCGCAGTAATGCCCAGGGAATACCTGAAGTGTGCTGTGAATCCCAGAGAAGGGCTGTTTTTGATGGACAGTGCTCACTTGAGTTCCCCAAGCCCCAGCCTGGCTGTGCTGGATGCTGGATGAACCCCAGCAGCAGCTTTAATCCCCCATCGGGTGCTGCTGACCCTGTCCCTCTGCAGAGGGGCATCCAACCCCTCCTGGTGACAAACTACCATGGCCTTTCATTGCCACTAATGGCTCTGGATGCAAAGCTGGAGAAGCTGTGGGTTCCAGAGCCCTGACAGCAGCAGTGTCTGACATTCGTGGCAGGGAGCAGGAGAAGCAGCTGCCTCCATCGGCAGGAGCGAGGGCTGCCTGCCTGGAACAAAAACTGCCTTACAGGTAAGTAGGTTTAAACACAATTGATGTGCCAAATTAGGGACTGAAGCAGGCAGCACCCCTTGGAGCTATAATCCATTGCCTCGATAACATGAATGGAAATTCAATTTGGGCAAGGGCAGGGAGGGAAGGGAAGCTTGCTGTCAGCTCCCACATGGCCAGTGCAGCTCTCCATGCCCCGAGGGCTCTGCCATCCACAGCCCCCACCCACAGCCAGCCAGACCAGGATCGAATTTGCCTCGGTGCTGATGAGGTTTGGCAGTGTCTGACTCAGGCTGAACCTGACATGGTGTGAGAAGGGGGAAGAGCTAAGCCTCTGCTTGTTCCAACTTCTTGCTTTCTCTTAACCTGTTTTGACTTCCTCAGGACAAAATTTCCTTGTTCTTACACCAAGTAAGAAAACTTCTGCCTCATTCCCAACAAGGATCATATCCAAAGGGGACCCAGCCCCAACCATGCAGTCAGACTTCTCCACTGCCACCAGAGCAGTCTCCCTGAATCAGAGACAGCATTGAACCTCAGCTGTTCTTCACAGCTCTATCCTGCTGCTCCTGCTCTGGTGAGGACTGCCATCACTGAGCATCTCCATCACTTCTGCCTCCCTTCATGGTCCAGCCATGCACCCATAGACCTTCTGCAGAGCAAAACGTGGGTGGCTGGACTGTGCCATGGTGAGCTTCTGGTGTTAGAGCAGGAGAAAGGCCAAAATTAGCAAAAGAAGAGCATCATTTGGTCTTTGGGAGGTGCTGCCTTGCCAGGTGCTCGAGGCTGGGTTTGCAGCCAGGCCCCTTCCCACCAGAGCAGCCCAGAGAAACGGCCTCCCCAGAGCTGCTGCAGCTGAGCCACCTAATGAGATCTAGTCGCCTGTGCATGCTATATTAGGGTTTCCATGGATATGGTGTCACAAACACTGGGCTGTGGCTTTGTTATATAAACAGGAGAGATTGCCACAAATACCCAAAATATCTGAAAAGGACAGGAGGAGACAAAAGCATTCTCTGGGTGTGTTTATAAAGGGTTGTGTGATCCAGGGGACAGTGCCAGTGGGAGGTGGGAGATTTGTGTGAGCTTTGAGAAGTGCAGCATAACCGAGTGGTGGTCACCACCTCAGGAGCTCTGGAGATTCTGTCCAGTCTTTAACAGGGTCTTTCTAAAAAATTCAAAAAAAGAGAAAAGGTGCTGCTGTCTAGGCTGTTACTACCCCTGCTCATGTCTGAGATCTGGACTCCTTCAGCTCATGGTGTGAGGTGCACCGTTCTTCATGTTCAAGTTCATCCTGGCGGAACTTCACACAAATCCTGGTCCTACGCTATTCCTGCCACATGCCAAAGGATCTTGCTTCCTGCAGCTGGTGAGGACCAGGACTGGTGATGGTGGTGGAGACATATAGTCAACAGCTCTCCCAGAACTGCCCACACCTCACCCTGCTCTGCAAGACCATCCTAAATTTGTAGCATTTCAGGTGCAGAAAGTCCTCTGTACAGTTTGAGGAATCATGCAATGTGAAGAAAAATCTGCTCTAGAATGGAGGTGGGCTGTAAGGGACATGGAGACATCAGAGTGGCTAAAATTGTATTGCACTCCCACTCCCCTGCCAATAAAAACACCATAAATAAAGTGGCTTTGCAATAACCATCTCCACGCATTGTAACACAGATTTGCGTATCCCCGCAAAAGATGCTCCGAGCAGGATCAACTCTGCTCTAGCCTTGTTCTGCAGGAGAGGCATGAGAAGCTTGTCTAGTCCTATCATGGAGATGGCTCTTTACCAGCAGGTCCTACCTCAGTACCTTCCTTTTCCCACCTTCCATGCTCACCTGTGGGTGACATTCCCAACCCATGGCTGTTTCACTTCATTCCTGGCCTTCCAGGTGCCCTTCACCATGGGATAACCATCAATCCAGCCACTTGTTTTCTCTCCTGTTGTTCTCTCTGTGCATCCAAGATGACATCTTTACATGCTTCATCATCTGACATGTGGTGGAGAATACCAAATTTGGTAAGAAAGGATCTGCTTTCTCATTTAAAAACACACCAAATCTAGTTTTTGCTCTTCAGCCATAGGACATCCTGCACTGCCCTCCTACATCACCTGCCATCCCTGATTTTCCAGGACCCATCTTAATTTACATGAAGTGTCCTCTCCCATCTCTGGAATGGCAGGGAAGAGTTCTTCTTTGGTTTGGTAGGAAATAACAGCACAAAGAGCTGGAATCTGCTGTGGGCATTGGTCCAGGGCCGTCTGCCACATGAATTTCCAGGGGGTGGGTTGGTGCTGAGCCCTTCTGTGTGGGGCTCTGCTCTTTGATGCCAGCCTTTCTTGTTCTTCCTCTAGCCATTGCTTTCTGGCACTAAGCTGCCTCCTGAAGATTGCACAGCTTCAAGAGGAACTGATCCAGGAGAGGACAAGGGGCCAAAAGAGCCTGAGGAGTTTGAAGGTGCAGCTTTATCAGCTTAGCAAAGGGGCTGGTACAATGAATGGCAAAGGCTGCAGGCCCTGCCTGATCGAGGTCTGTAATGAACAAGTTAGCAGAAGGTTTATTAAAGAGCAGAAATTGTGGATAAGTGAGATTTCCTTCAGAAAACTCGCTATCGCTACTGTACAGGGAGGGCTTGCCCTATGAACCTCTTGACAACCTCGATAAGCTTGAAGGAGAAGGTGTTTTAGCAGGAGGTACAATTTCTTTGGCTTTCTGAGTCTGTGACAGAAGGCTCTGCACTATTCCCACCATAGCCCAGATCCCCGTGGAAGGATTATATCCCCAGTACCTCCCGCTCCCCTGGTGCCAGCAGTCCCCAAAAATCCATGCCTCTGTGTAAAGGGAATCTGTGGTGAGCATCCTTAACCTCACCTCCCACCTCTCCGAGCCCTTCCTTTTGTTGGCACTTCTATTCAAAGCAGCGGCTGCACAGGATCACGTTCCAGAGAGTCTGGCACGTCGTGCTGGGTGCAGAGTCAGGAGCTGACGGGTGTGATGTGACACGATGTGCCAGGCAAGCCCTGCCACAGAGCAGCCTTTGACTGTGAATTCCCTCAGAGCACCTCTGACCCACGTTGCTCCAGCTGAGGCTGATGTCACCCCGTGAGCTGTGACATATGGTGCTGGTCACAGGCTAGGGATGATTAACACAGCAAGCCTGGGGCCCCCTGGCTTGGGGCTCTGGGTAACTCATCTGTTCGGGTTAAAAACAGTGATTAAAGAAGCAGCTCCTCACTGTTTTTATTTTGTTAACTCTTTTAAGCAGACTCATCCCTTGGCACTCTGAGGTTGTCGCCTTCAAGGACAGAAACCTCTCAGAGTAACATATGGCAGACCTGGCCCCAGGGCATCTCCAGCTCCACTCCTGCCTGAACCAGCATCCTAAGCCATGGTAGTGGCAGCAGTGAGTGCAAGGACCCAGTTATGGGCAGTTGTTAAGGCTGTATTTATAAACCAGGTGGTTCTGACATTGTGAGTGGTTAAAGCAGAAGCAGAAAGGCTGCTACGGAAGAGCACAAATTGGGGATCAGGCTACAGTTCTCACCAATATTACATTTGCATTTAAATCCAGTAGAGGTGATCAAGGTGCTGAGAGCATGTGCCCAAATCCCAGAAAGAGGAGGAGGACACAGTAGAGACGTTTTGGGCTGCTACTGTGAAGATTTGGGATTAGCTTGGAGATTGTCCAAAAGAAGGAACCTCCATAATCGTGGAGAAGAGTCAGAAAGAGCACCCGGTGCTTCCATCAGGACCAGAGGATGGCTGTGACTGTAAGGAGTTGAGTCTCAAAACATCCTGCTACAGCCTCCTCCTGCACAGCTGCACACACAGGATCCTGTCCACTGCTGGGGGACTTAAGGCAAAAACAAATACCAGGGAGCAGCAAAGTCTCTTCCCTTAGGAATGGAAAAGGAGTGTATTTGGCAGGTGATGACAAGGTTGTGTTGTCACTGTACCTGGTTGCTGCATCTGAACCTGCTCCCAGTGTTGATTTGTAGAGCCCTAACACTGTGATTCCCTGTTGGAGAAAAGCCCTGCCCAAGGAGTTTGATCCTTTAACAATGTTAAGTGCCCTTTGCTACCCTGTTTCAGGTGTGTGTTTATTTGATTGCATTCCTGGGAGGCCACGCACTTGGTCTGTGTCACATCCACCAAAATGCAGTTGCTGAAAGAGTTTTCAGTCTAGAAATGCCACCACTGTCCACCAGGCCAGTGGAGCACTGGGAACACACACAGGCAGCGTTTCAGCAGCCAATTGCTCCCAGTTTTGGTTGTGGTTTTTGGTCAGCCTCGGATGGAAGATGCCTCCAGAGTCATGACAACCAAATGGAAACATGCCCTTCCATGAGAGCCATGCACTGTGAGTTGTTCCTGGGGATGGAGCAAGCTGGAGGTGGGGAAAAACAATCCTAGAGATATTCACATTGAGAATAACCCACTGGTGGTGGTGGAGGGAAGCAGGTGATCATAAGCTGAACACTGTACTTAAGTCCTACAAATTATTTGGCTTCTGGCTGCTGCTGGTCTGTTTATCCCACAGACTTGGCAGGCACAGGACACTTCCCAAATGTTGGGGTTGATGAAAGTTGTGGCTGGCCAGCTGCCAGCTCTCGAGGCTATCAACTGGCTCCCAAACTGTGGATGCTAATTAGCACTTTCCTTCTGTAAAAATTTATGTTGCAAAGTCTAGGGAATCAGGGCTCCTTGTGCTCTGTGTTTGTACAGCCCTTGGCACAACCAGGCCATGCTCATGATGGAGGACTTGTACATCACTGCAACATAGAAAAACATTATAAAAACCTTTTTCTCCTCCATAGGTAACTGATCTTCACAGAATTGTTCTTAAAGTAAGCAAGCCTCATGCTAGAGTCCAGAAAAAAGCTCTGCACTCACACAAGGCAGCCCAAGCATTTGCTAAGTCCTTGTTATAACATTGTTTTTCCTTGCTTCTATCCTAGGCTCAACTCAGTGAGAATTGCTTTGACATCTCCCTGGGAAGCAAGGAGGATGTTTATTATGATGCAGGAGTTCAGGCATAGAAACCAAAATGAATGGCCCAAGCAAAGAACCTCTATCGCTCATATTTCTGAGCAAGGATACAATGATGAATTGCCAGACAATGGCACTTGACCCGTACAAGTAATAAAAACTAAAATTGGTTATTTTTTTTTTCCTGGCACAGCTTTTAAATATCTTTCTGCACGTGGTTCAAGCAACCTTAAAGAAAAACTGAACAGCAACCAGAACACAGACAGTTCAGTGATAATATGTATAATAATTAAACAATAACAGTCTGCAGTAGATTCTCTAAAGATAAACTACATTTTGCCCCCTCACTTTCATTTCTTGTCATCAGAGTGAGTGGTTTGCCTTTCAGATCTCTGCACAGGCGTTTGAACTGAGTGCAAAGTGTGCTGAAATTGCTGGCACTAATTAGTTTATTTGCAGAGCAATTAATTAAATGCAACTGTTTCCCTCTCTATAGATTAAAGGAGTGCTATAAGTGATACCATCTTTAAAAGGGCAGATGTGCCATAAAAGCACTGATTATTCTCATCAGTCAAGAAGGGCAGAACAAGTATCGACAGAGTGAAACGGCTACAGGAAAAAATTGAGTTAGTTCGTGGGAATAAGTTTGGAAGTCCCAACAGAAGTCAGGCCAGGGAAATGAAGGCTGCAGGACACAAGTCGTGTATCCTGCTGGACAGAGGCAATCCAGGCTGGATGTGTTGCTCTTCCCAGCATCCTCAGTGGGAGGCTGGGACGGGCAGTGGCTGCAGAACTCAAGGGGTGCAATGTGGTAGTCAGGGCAGTTTGTGCTCCCTTGTCACACAAGCTTGGAGCTGGGGGACAACCTCTGTATGTGCTTGTGGTGGTGCCTCTGCATGTTGCTCACCTGCCAGAGGGGTAATGCCAACTCAGATTCAGGTTTTGTCCCAAGTTCTACTTTTTTCTGCTCTGGGAGGTCATCACAACCCCAGCACCAGGGGAATCTTGTGAATCACCACTCCGACACTAAAGAAACCTTGTGAATCACCACTGCTGAACGCGCTCTGCGCAGCATCGGCGTCTTTGGAGAAAGCTGTGGATGAGGACACTAAGCTGAGGTTGTGCTGGAATGGCCACGGATTTGGGAAGAGGAGAGATGGTCCCTCTGTGGGGGTATCTATTAATGAAACCTAACAGCCAAAAACTCAACACAAGTCCTGATAAATGGAGCAGGGAACAAACTCATGGCACCTGTAAAATGCCCTTGTGGGGCTAAACGGGGAGTGCTGCAGGGTTTGTCTGGGCTTTCTCCCCTTTATCCCTTCAAGAGGAACGGGGAGGATGATTCTTTTCCTGCACTGGGGAGCGGGATTCTTTTCTGGCACTGGGGATGAGGAGGGGAACTCTTTTCCAGCACTGGGGATGAAGGCTCTTTTGGCCAAATCGGTGCCCCCTGGCTCCGTGGTGGGTGACGTGGCTCTGTAAGGGGATGATCCGGCTACAAGACGGGGTGACCCGGCTCTGTAAAGGGGTGACCCGGCTCTGTAAAGGGATGACCCGGGTCTATACATGAGGATGCCCCAGCTCTTGAGGCGAGCGACCCACCGCCCAGGGGCCACCCCCCTCTCCCCTCGGTGTCCAGCACAGACCCGCATCCCTGTGCGGGGAATGTCGGCACCCGGCAGCCGCATCCCGGGGCGCGGGGGGGAAGGCGGGAGCGTCCCCCGCAGAGCCGCCGCCGCCGGCCCGGCCATGTGCCGAGAGGGTGGCTGTGCTGCTGCTGCTGCTGCTGCTGCTCCTGCCGCCTGCCTGCTCCGCGCATTNCGGTGCGGTGCGGTGCGGTGCGGGGGGCGGCAGCACGCGGCGCTGCCCGTGCGGCCCCGGTGCGGGGCTCGGGGGGGCGCCGCTCGGCTCGGCTCGGCTCGGCCCCGCTCGGCCCCGCTGCGCTCCCGCCGCCGTCATTGGCGGCCCCGGCGGCGCTGGGGCGCGGGGCGGGGAGGCGGGAGCGTCCCCCGCAGAGCCGCCGCCGCCGGCCCGGCCATGTGCCGAGAGGGTGGCTGTGCTGCTGCTGCTGCTGCTGCTGCTCCTGCCGCCTGCCTGCTCCGCGCATTGCTCCTCAGACCGCTTCCTTCCTTAATTATTTTTAAAATTTTTTTAATTGTTATCTTTTAAATCCTTTATCTCGGCGTTGATGCTCTGCGAGCGGCAGAGTTCGAGAGACGCGGTCCTCACCTGAGCGATCCAGCCCAATTCCCCCGTTCGAAGGTAAGCGAGGCAGGAGAGGACACCGCGGGAACCCCCCATCCCCTGCTCTCTCGGGCCCCTTCTCCCTGTTTTTCCCAGCGCTGGGGTCTTTCGCCGTGTTTTTCCCCTGTTTGCTTCTCTCCTGCCCGCCCCCGCCACCCGCTTCCCGGCGCATCCTAAACTGCCTGGGATCGCAGCTCCGAAGGAACCAGCAGCGAAACCCGAATCCCGGGGGGATGCCTGCAAGGAGGGCAGCAGGCAGAGGATAGCCCCGGCTGGCAGGAGTGGGGCTGGGAGGGGATTTGGAGCGGGGAGACAGAGCGAATAGGACACGGAGAACTGCACAGCATTCGCTCCCCCATAGCCTGTCTCAGGGGGACTGGGCAAGTCCTGCCACCTTAGACCAGCATGAAAAATGCTGAGGTGCTCCAAGCACTTGGTTTTCCCATGTCCTACAGCATCTTCAGTTTCAAAGCCATGCTTGTGAAGGAGGTTATATGGGAGGGATGTAATGGGAAAGCTGCCCCCATCCCATGCCTTTCCTGGGTGTGTGGGTTGTGTTCTTCTCTTCCATCTCGTCCCTCTTTGCATGCTCAGCATAGGACTGAAACTGGCCTCTCTTAGCCTGTCTGGACATCTCACTGGAGCCATGTGTCTAGGACAAGGGTTTGTTCCTATCTCATGTCCTGGCTCCAAAGGATGCCAGAATTCCCCACTCCATCCCAAAGTGTTTGTAGAGACCACTCCAGTCTCGGTTTGGGCTGCAAACCAGCCAACAAGCTCGCATTCAACGAAGCAGTGGTGAGGGAGAGGGATCCAGAGTTACCTGCAAGAAAGGTGATGGCACAATTACCTATGGGTTGTTTTTGTCACTATTTCATAAATACAGCAGCCATCTAGGTCTGTGCTCTCAGAGGCATATGGATATTGCTCAGTACATTAAAGGTAGCCTGAGGGCTCGGGGGGAGCTGTGGGAGGGAAAGAGAAATCCCCCAAGGGAAGATGGCTTTTCATTTCCCCATATCGACCAGTTTCAGACAGGATTATTTATATTTGACATAACAGATCACCAAACTTGGAAGGTAGTGGGGGTGTGCTCATATTCATTAAGGTAGACAGTTTTCTGACAGAATACATTAAAGGTAAGGGAAGACGGCACTTTGAGGTTCAACAGATTGTCTTCTAGCCTAAAATGAGCAGCGAAATCAGCATAAAACCTAGGTGGGAAAATCATGTGCTTCAGTCTGTCATGACGGATGTCTGTCATTTTAGGCAACCTGGCGGGTTATCCCAATTTTTAGAGTGCAGATGGTGTTCCTGGGTGACTTCATTTGAGGAAAAGTACCCAGTATGATGAGTTTTTTAGTCATCCTATCTTGTCTTCACTGAGTAAGCATCGAAATTATAAAGCTGTAAGGGAAAGTCGTTTACATAAATTGTGCATGAAGCGAGCGCCTGAACTATCCCACACCTGTATTTAGGCTCTTGCCCTGTTGCAATGGCATGTGGATAACTGAGGGTTGTTTGCAGCCTTTGTGGTTGGTTTTCATCTTCTCTGAAATGAGCAGAAAGATGCATTGGGGCTGTCAGAGATTTTAAACACCTTAAAGACCATGCAGATGTAATTAGAAGTGTAACCTCTTTCCTTTGCGTGTCAGGATTTCTGTACAGAACGATGGCAGGAACTCTTAAGGAATGGTGCTGGTGCTCAGTGGAGATAAAGAACTTCAACAAAATCCCTACTAAGTGATTGATGTTGATTTATCACCTCTCTCAGTACATTGGTTCTCATTTAGAAAGGATGTGGGGATGTGAGGGGAAAGGAAGGGAACAGCATTTGTTCTTCTCTGTTTTATTGTCAGTGAACACAGATTACAAATCCAGGCAGTTCTTAAATACCTGTGCCTACCTGAGCATGAAGAGTTGCAGAACATCACCAGCACCGTGGTTACGGGCTGTACCTTTGCTGTGTTTCTCTTTGTTTTCCAGCAAAGCCTGGTAGCTCAGTGTGGCTGTCACATCTCCTGATCCTTTTCCATTGCAACTGCAGCAGTCCCTAAACCCTCATGTAGGTGACACAGGAGTCAAGCTTGAAGGTTTGGTCTCACGGGCTTTGCAATCTGAGGAGAGCGTGTTCAGAAGTGACTTAGGGACAGAGGAGCCACTCGCTGCCCATGGCTTTTTGACCCAGGTCTTTCTGAAGGTTTCCCATCTCTGAAGCTGTAGAACACCCACTGACACTACAACCATGCCTGAACACCCTCTTAGGATCTTTAAAAGTTTCACTGAGTGCCAGAATCAAAGAGATAAATGTGCTTCATTCCCTCGAGCATTTATGTGCAGCCCAGAGAGTTCCTCTGCATCCTCACAGGCTGAAAAATCTGTACCCCTGACCTCTGGGCATGTTAGGGTATGTCCTCAGAGCCCAGCCTGTGGGTCAGTGAAGGGTTTTGCAGCTGGCCAAGCTATAAGGGGTTTGCCTAACTCAGACTTTTCACCTGGCTGCACAGTGCCCAGCTGCATTAGTGCTGGTGTAAGAAGCGGCGATAACTTGGTACCTTCTCACCTGGCCTGTTCTGATACCTGTCTGTCCTGTTGTCATGGATATGGATAAGGACATGGCCAGGGAAGAGGTGCTGCTTGCGGGCAGAGCTCGTACAGCCACAGCTTGTGATGCAACTTATGACATTGAAGAGCAGGTGTTTGGGTTGAAGTTGCAACTCACTCCCCATCTAATTTACACTTTCTCCCATGTCATTATGTGTTATTTCCCTCTCTCCTTGTGATCTGATTTATTACAGTAGGATTAGTTCACCCGTTGCCTGAGAAAACAGCATATATCCCAGCACTTAAGATTGGCAGAGAGATGACAAATAGGTTTGGGTGATGGACTCTGACCTTCTTCAGACCTTTCAGCCACATGCAGGTCACAGCCAAGGCCAGCCCAGGCAAGGCTGGGACCTTAGGAACCTGCAAGCCCTGCAAGAGCAGCCCTGGGCAGAGGGCAGCTGGAAAGGTTGTGGAACAAAATTAAAGGTCATAATAACATTTTGAAATATCCTTGGACCTATTTCTCGCTAACCATCATGGCTAATAACAGCCATGATCCATTAATAGCAGTTCGATGCACCAGCAGCAGGATGGGGCTCCTGTGGAGATGTGGTTCTCAAGGTGTCTGTGTCAGAGGCAGCACTGAGGGCGGATAGGAATTAATTTAGGCCAAAATCATAATGATGATGATTTTGTCCCATTCTGCACGTCCAAGAGTATGGATTTCTCCCTGGAGCCAGGGGCAGCACTGTAAGCTACAGCCTGGGACATGATTGGGTGCCAGCACTTCCATCAGCATGCGTGGATGCTCCCCTTGGCAGGCCATGGAGTGGAGACAAGAGATGAGTCGAGGGTTGGGCAGCTTTTGTACTCTCTCACTTAAGGCAGAGTTTTCTCTTGGTTGTTGAACAAGCACCTCTGATGGGTCAGAGCTGACATTTGACTTGACTCACAATAATGGCACAAGACGGGCCAAGACATCACGAGGGCAGCTCAGCCCGTTCTCACAGTCTCCAGGGCTTCTCTCCCATCTCCCACCTCCAAGACAAAAGCCACCTGCGGTCACACACCACCCAGCATGGATGTTGTGAGCGTGCCAAGCTTTGCTTGACAGCTACACTAATTTTTTCCTGAGCTGGAAAGCGTGTGCTGCTGGTACCTGCCCATGAGCTACCAGGAGGGAGGGATGCAGCTCCTGCGTGGAGCTGAGTCGAAGGTGCACACAGCTCTGCTGCCCTGGGAAACATCTCTCTGCTCCACAGCCTTTATCAAAGAGATGGAAACTTGTCACATTCTTTTTGCAACAATATCTGACATTATCCAAGCAATTTGCCTTTGGTGTGTTTCCAGAAATAGTTAGGCCTACGGTAGACAGGGGTGACATCTGGATGCATTACTGTTGAGTTCAGAAACATTCAGTAAACAAGACAGGATCTATTGTTTAAAGGTTATTTCAAAAGGCTCCCAGCAAGTTATCTGGCCATGCAATAGGGAAAGCTTTAATGGCACTGTGATAATTGCCTTTTTCTGAAGGATGTTTTAGAGGAAAGTTACCAGAAACCCAAAAGTAAGTCTGAGCCCACCCTCACCAGGTCAGGGACCTGATCCAACCTGAAGACTGGGGGAGGTTTTCTCTTCATTTCAGTGCTGGTGGAATCAAGCCTGGGAAACATGTGCCTGGCTTTGGGAAGAGCAGGCTGGGGGGCAGAGACGAGAGAGGCAGAGGAGATCACGGCCAGTTCAGCAATAAAAAGTCTCAGATCAGCATAATAGGGCAGCAGGATTCACATCAGCAGGGAGGGCGAGAGAAAGAGCCCTCCCCGAGGCTCTGGGAAGAAAATAAATGTCATTAGGGATGGATAAAGCAACCGCCTCTGAGCACCTGAGACGAGGGTGGGAGGCTTTGCGGGGAGAGGGGGCTGGCGAGGGCTGCCAGCGCTGGGAGGGCTCAGAGAGGCCACAGCAGGAGACACTCTTCAGCCCACATCTTTATTCATCATGTCCCTGTTCAGTTAACAGCCTGCTTATTAAAAAAAAAAAAAAAAGAAAAAGGAGGGCGAGTGAATTTCTGGCAGAAGCCAAGTGCCAGCCATCCTCCCCTTCCCTTGCCCAGGTGACAAGGATGCTGCTCACGTGTCAGAAGGGAAGAGATGTGGCTCTGCTGTCACTCACACACCTGCAAGGGCTCCTGGCAGGAGTCACTACTGGCTGCTTTCCTCAGCCCCAGAACAAGCAGGATTAATGCTCAGTGATAATTTCATACTCCTGGAGAGCGTTGATGGGAAGGAAATCCAGTTGTGGTCTCTCGCATCTTTGTTTTGTCAGTGGTTTTCTCTGAGAGGGCAGGAGGAGTGAGTGAATTCCAGGGGTGCCCATGGAACCCTGGAGCCAACTGGAGCACTCTGCCAGCAGTGGGACCATCCCATCCCAGGCACTAGCTCCAGCCCTCCTCTGCCTCATCCAGCTTTGCCATGAGGCTGTGTCAGTACTGCAGAGACAGTCAGTGCTGGTGGAGCCATTTGGAGCTGTTCAGATCCCACACACCCAGCCTGCCACTCCATCCCTGCCGCCTTTTCCCTTCTGTTCACCCACCCGTGCTTCATCCCTGCCCTCCTGCTCCACAGCCCCATCCTCTTCTTCCTTTCTTTCCGAGATCCCACTGACAGAAAACGTATGTGGTGAGACAACCATTGGAAGCTGCCAGCCTGAAAAATGGGCTTTGGTGAAAAAGCTTGTCTTTTTTTTTTTAAATTTGAATTGCTAGTAAAGTCCAGCTTAGTCTCTTCCAAGGCTGCACTGGTTGGCCTCTCTTGGGCAGGGGATAAAGGAGATGATTTTGCTCGGTGGGGGATGGAGCCCTCCACACCACCAGCTTTAGGTCTGGCTTTGAGGCCACTCTGTGGCTTTGCTCTAGGTACAAGTTCATCAAAGGGTCTGAGCTGCAGAAGCTCATAAGCTCATTATATAGGGGGAATTGCAAGCGGTGGGCATGCCACACAGCTGGGATTTCCTTCCCTTCTGCTGGAGGGGACTCTTAGCAAAGTGGGAGGAAAAGTCCTTTGTGGTTTCATTTTCTCCTGTACAGGGTGGTCCCTTGTTCCTTGGCTGCCTGAAAATCTAGGCTGGACCATAATGGACAAGGCTTGTACCTACAGAGATATCAGGCATCAGGCAAAGCCAGGTCCTCTGGCCTGGAGAATTTGGGATTAAAGGGGAAAACACATCAATATAAATTTCAGAAAAGTGGCTGCCAGGGGAAGATAAATACCAAGATTTCTAGGTGATGTGGCTGCTTTGAAACCCTCTGGGGACTGGCACAGCCTTGTGATGGCTTTGTCGTCTCCCATGACCTCTCCCCAGCTCCAGTCACTTTAACTGAAGTGGATCAAAATACCTCAAGATTCAAAGACTCTTAAACTGATCAGAGCAAAGAGATGTCGTGGACTTTGTTGTAAAAGATGATACATGGGCTCCTCTGAGGCTGGAATTTGCTGTGATGCTGCGGGAGTGTGCCGGGAGCGGGGGAGATTTCAGGGGGAAGCACCAGCCGAGTCCCCACAGCGGCTGCGTTACAGCAAATCTCAGTTCTGTTAAAGCATCACTGACAGGCACCGTTTCCTGTGAGAAGAGCAACTTACCTGCAAATAGCTTTGCTCATTTTTGTTCCCAGTATTCCACCTTGGCTCCTCTGGGACTTTTCCCCGGGAAGTAATACAGTATTTTCCGAGGTGACCAGCAGGGACAGTGCAATCCTAGTTCAGAGCTCCTGTTGGAAACCTGCGCTTGCTTCCCGATTTTAGCAGAGGGTGCTGCTTGGGCTTTGCCGTGTACTTTATATCTGGATTCCCTTTGCTCTCAATGAAGCTTTGGTTTAGGATCTGTCATGGATCCTCCTGCCTGAGCTTTAGCAAACCATTAACTCTCTCCTGTAGCTGCTGCCTGCCTTCGTAGCAAGGTGACAGCTTGTGCAGTGCAGGGAGGCTCTCTCTGATGGTGTCTGCCTGCATCATCCCTGCAAGAAGCGTTGCTCCTTCTGCCTCCTGCTTTCCCACCCTTGCATCCACGGAACAACAGCGTGCACATTGTCACTGTTTACTTAACAAAATATACATGAGTTACATAGCCAAACAGGATGCATTTTGTGGCAATCCGAGATAAACTCTTTCCTGGGGACAAAATACTATGTGGAGACTCAGCTTTGAGCAAGCAGTGAGGTGTCCTGGCTAAGGGAGGGTGGCTGAGGAAAGACACAGCCTCACTGTTGGGGATCTCTCCCCATCTCTGCAAGCCAGTGCAAGCAGGGATTTACAGGGATGCAATTTATAAGGCTCTCATGTGGACATGAAAGGTGTCTTGGTCTGATTGGTGTCGCCTGATGGGTAGCTAAGCCCTGGAAAGATTAGCAGTGGGATCTGGGGGAAAACAACCCTGCTGGGAGAGTGGGAGTAGAGTTAGGAGGGGAAGGATAATGAGTGTTGATTTGGGTTTGTTGTTAGGCAAATTTTGTGGGTTTATTGTTATATTACACAAAGGAGGTGCTGGGGTAATAATTCAAACTTATGGCTGTCCCGTGGGTTTCCTTTGCCACTCCTTTCCCTGTGCAAACAGCGACAGGTACGAAGCTGTGTGGTTCTGCCGCTGCCTGTGGCTGCAGCTCTGCCAAGAGCTGCCCCTGGCTGAGAGCAGGACCAGCATCCCTTCTCCTCCCAGATGCATTAAAGAGCTTTGAAGGTGTTTCTCAAACCCCTCCAGGTGATGTCTCTGATCCAGCTGCCACCAAAGCCATTTTCTTACTGATTGTGCCAAAGTTGATGGTGTGTCTGGAGCAGGGTACATGCTCATGGCAGGGGGTTGGACTAGGTGACATTTAAAGTTCCCTCCCACCTAAACCATTCTGTGTTTCCAAGGACAGCTCTGGTCTGCAGTGCCAGGTGCTGGCATTGCTGAGCTTGCTCCAGGACAGGAGCTCTCAAGGCACTTCTCTTCGCAGGGGAGACCTGGTGGTGTCCAGGTTGCCCAGAGAAGCTGTGTCTGCCTCAACTTTGGAAGTGTTCAAGGCCAGGTTCGACAGGGCTTGCAGCACCCTGGTCTAGTGGAAGATGTCCCTGCCCATGGCAGGGGGAGAGAATGAATTCATCTTTCAAGTTCCTTCTGACCCAAACCATTCTATGATTCTGTGATCCTCTGTGGCCAGCACTGGATGTGACATCCCATGGGCAGGCACAGCCCCCTGAGAATAAAGACAAACACAATTAATATTAGACAGTTCCAGATTCTTTTTTTCTGATTTGCAACAGTTCAGTGTTCCTGTTTTCTCAAGATTTATTCCTGATTCTCACAGCAGCTTGTGGGAGTAGATTCAGCCCACAGAAAGTGGGGTTTTCTTAGTTGCACCTATTTCCCCTTGTGTTTCTGGCATCACATCTTTGTTTATATTGTATTTTTAAGTAAAACAACACAGGTTACAAGACTGTGATGCCAGTTTCCTAGAAAACAAGCACTGATCTTAGTTGTTTTGTGGATACCTTTGTAAATATTATATATTATTGAATGTTCAGGTTGGCAGGCAAAGGGTTGGTCTTTAAAACACTGTCTGACTTGATTGGTAGTAAATATAAAGCGTGAACATTGCTGAGCTATGGCAGAACTGTCAACTGCAGAGGATTAGAGTTGCTCAGCCTTAGAGATGCATAACACTGGCACGCTGCCGCTGTAGTTTTGCTCAAAAAGAGAAGATTTCCAAAAATTAATACAGATGAGAACATTTGCCAGAACCCGTAATCAAAAGGGCTTTGTTTGATACAGCTGTTAACATTGCCTCGTAACCCGAGTATCACAATCCTGTGCAATTTCATGATAATCCTAATTAAACCAACCCGAAGCAGAACTGAAGCATCCTGTGATCACAGCAGAAATTCCTGGTTTCCCACACGCTCCTGCTCTCACCACTGTCAAGCCCAGGAGTGATGGCAGCCAGGTTGGAGGGTGTTTTGTTAAGCAGGGCCATGGAATGGGACAGCAGTGAAGGTATTCCTGATTCCCAGAGGAGACCTGTCATCTATTGAACCTTCCAAGGGGGCATCTCCTACGGCCACAACTCCATCACTCTCTTTGAGGGGCTCTTCTCTGCCAAGGGGCACTCCCAGGCACTGGGCAGGGAAGATGCTCACATTTGCAGGTCTGGGTTTTGTAAGGCTCGAACTTCTGGTCTCTATATGGTTTACCATTATTAAGGGGGGATGTTAATGAAGGGCTTGATGGGGTAAGGTGATGCCTCAGAAAATCAGCATCAGTTCAGTGAAAAGTTTGGCTAATTTGGTTCTGGCCACCCAGTATGCCACATTATCTCTGTGATTTAATACTATAGCATTCCTAGTTCCCAATGGGTTTTAGCAAGTGTGTTCAAGCAAAGTGAGCTCACCATGCAAGGGAAGAGAGCGGAAATCCAGCTGGGATTTGGAGGTGGAGTGGGGCAGCACTCAGGAGTGAGTCTCCTCCTGCTTTCCAGGATGGATGGAGGCATTTCTGCATGCTCATCCCTTGGGGTTTACATGTTCTGCCTCCCCCCAGAGCTGCTGTGGGTTCCTTGGCCTGTCTTTGGCAAGGCTCAGGGAGGGATTCAGAGCACTGGTCTGAGGTTTGGCTTTCAAAGAGAAGATACTTGGCATTTTCTGGTCCTTTGAGGTGCTGCCAGTCAGGCACCATTGAAGCAAGGAAAGGAGAAGCTGCAGCCTGCTTGGGAAGCTGCCAGCCCTGATGAGAAGCTGGGGAGTGCAGGTGGGAGCACCCAGCCTCCCATCCTCATCTACCTCAGTTTTCCATGTTTTGGTGCCAGTGGCAGCAGAACTTTGGCTCCTGGGGGTGGCAAGGAGGTGACAGATGTGGAGCATGAACCCGCACCTTGCTCTCAAGGCCCTCTTCAGCCTCCAGGAGTCATTTCAAAGACAGGGGAGGTGTCATCCCAGTGCTGACAACAGGCAAAAAGATCCATCACGCGTGTTTTGATTTCTGAAAGATGCTGTCCCTGAGAACAGTCGATATTTCAAACATTTGATCCCAGCAGCTCGGTGAATCCTACATGGGTTTGAGCAGAGTGATTTGTGTGAAGGTTTTTCTCAGTTTCTTTATTCACCTAATGAGGGTTTTCAGCTGAGCTGTGTGACTTCCTTTATCTTTTCCATTTTTTCGTGTATGATTTTGTTGTTTTGGAGTGTTTTTTTCACTTTGAGTTAAATCTTTTCCTCTCTCATCTCCCAGGAAAAGCTGTAGCAAAATTAAGGTGAGGAAAAAAGGAAAATTTACTGGAACTGGTTCATGGTGAATTGCCAGAATATGGAAATTACCCTCTCAGACAATCTCTTTTAATTCCCCTGATGCAGCAATGATAAATCCTTATTAAAAAAAAAGATAACATAAGGAGATTTTACTGCCTGCAGAAAAACTCCAGGTTGCAAACAATGAGGAAGCCCATTGTCCTCTTGTTTATGATTCCTGGAAATGTTCAAGGCCCAATTGGACAGGGCTTGGAGCAACCTGGTCTGGTGAAAGATGTCCCTGCCCATGGCAGATCACTTCGAAACCAAACCACCCTGTGATTCAGTGATCAGAGCAGTTTGCAAATGCACATGTCCTTCCTCATGTTAGGTTGTACAAGACATGGGTATGAAGCCAGGCAAGCCTCACATCCCAAGGTGCTGTGGGCAGTGGTTCTGCCCTGGCAGCAGCACTAAATCCCTGCAGACTCCCTGCTTGTGCCAGCTCCCCGTCTCCCTGAAGTCCAGCCCTGGGAGCACCACACAGACAGGAATTTAAATGAAGCAGTTTTTGGCCTCTGACCACATCAAGCAGCACGAAGGAAGGTGTGAGTGTCTCACTCACTGTGCTGATGAGGGGGGGCTGTGGGGGGGCACACCTGCAAGTGCAGCCTGTGTCCCAAGGGGCAGGCAGGGCACGGGGCATGTGCCTGATGTGCTGGTCCTTAACATTTATGTGTTATTTCCAAAATCCTTAGGCTCACTCTCTCCTCTTCTCTTTATTCATGCTGGGCTGTAGTGGGAAAAACACTCTGCTTGTGCCTCATTACACGGGTTGAGCCGAAGCCTTTGCCAGAGCAATGTAAAGCTGTAGCTATGGAAACTCCCTACCCTTTTTTTTTTGTTTTTTTAAAGGCAGCAATGTATATATCTCTGGAGATCCCAGGAAGGGCTGCTTGGTGCCTGCAGCACGCAGGGACTCCCCTGGTGTCACACAGCAGGAGCTGGAAGCACAGACCCAGGTCACACTTCAGGGAGTCTGTTCCCCAGGGCTGAGGAGGAGGAGGGATGAGGAGTAAGTAGGTTGCATGGAAAACCAGAGCCCAAGGCAGCTCAGGCATGCTGGAGGGGACAGTGTGAGTCTGATGAAGGTTTCACCAGCCATCAGCCACTCATCCACAGCCGGGAGAAAGGACAGAATGGTGCTGGTCCCCCTCCTGCATGTGACAGTGGCTGAATGGAGGGTGTCCCTGGAGCTCTCAGTAATTTAATGAGTAACAAGAAGCTCCCTGCTGCCTCCACCCCAGCCTGGATCCATGAATCCTGAGCAAGGAGAGCAGGATGTGCAGCTCTCAAAGACTTTAATCTGCTGAGGATCTTCCCATCCCACAGACCTCTGTTCATAGCTCTTGGAAATGCAAAGCTGTTGGATTTACTGCTTACTGGAAATGTACACTGTACGTGCCCTTCCTCCCCCACCCTGATCGATGGCTCATCTGCGGCTCAGGATCGATGGCTCATCCACTTCTCAGGACATCTCGGGGCCACCAGGTCACGTGTGGGGTCTCATCCTTCCCAGCCATCAGTGCAAAGGGTGGTAGGAGCACGGAGCTGCTCCCAGCTCACTGCTCATCCAGGGCCTGGCCTAGGGGGAGCCACTTAGTCTGGAAGTGGGCTGATATTTGATAGATTTCAAGCAATCTGGCTTCAAAAGCAGAGCCTTAACCAACCCAGACTCAGTTTTGCTGCCTGTAAAGTGGGTATTGGTGTAGCAACACTTTCCCTCTCAGGCATGGTACTGCCAGAGCTGGAGAGCCAGAAGTCCCAGCATGAACCAGGGCTTTAGCTCAGATGTGCACAGAGGCTGAACATGCAGCTGGGGCTGGCTGCCGGCACAGGGGTCTGGGTGGCTTTGTGTCTGCCTGAGGCAGAAGCTAAAAGGTGCAAACACAACCTCTGAAGCATGTAGTGTTTCTATTAGCACAGGGCTGAATGGCAGCAGAGATGACTCAGTCCATGCCTTCCCATAAGAATGATTCTCCATGCAGACACCACAGAGCCACAAATCCTGAGAGCTGAAGCCAGGAGAGTCACAATGCAAGTTGTTTGCTGTTTCTGCTGCTCTACATGGCCATCGGAGGGTACCAGGACCTTGTCATCCCTCTGTGCAGTATCCCTGGCCTGTAAAAGCTTTGTTCCCAGCACTGTAGTGGATGAGAGTGCTGAACCCATCCCAGCTGCAGTGCCAGTGGCCCTGGGACCAGGAGGCAGCTCCAGGGCTGTTAAAAGCTGAGAGCACAGCAGGTGACTCTGTGTGGATTTCTTCCCATCCTCATATCCCAGCACTCCCATCTGAGCCATGAAACCCTGTTCTCGAGGCATTTGCTGGGAGACGGACAGCAGAAAGGCTTCTGGGAGCTATTGGTGTAAGGAACCGTCTCCCGCAGAGCTCTTGGGGCAGCAGCATCTGGTTTTCAGCCTGAAGAGCTTTCAAAATACAGGTGAATGGAGCAATTCTGGAAAGAATTGCTCTTTCAAAAGGACAAAATCCTTTTTTTCCTTTGGTGTGTCATTTCAGCACCGTTTTCTGACAATTAAGGATTTTTGATCTTTCTGACTGTGCCTCGCAGGGGGCTGTGGTCAGCTGTTCTGTGGGATGGTGATGGAGAGGTAGCATTGCCTGTTCAGTGAGCTGTGCAGCAAAAAGTACTGCTCAAGTGTAACATCCATTGTTAGTTCTCAGTAAGCTAACCCAAGCTTTTCAGGTCGTATGGGGACATTTCCAGGATTCAAAACTGCCCTGCTGGGCGAAAACCCCAGGGTGGGCAGGTGGCTGCTCCTCACTCTCTGACTTCTTCCTCACTCAGCAGTGATTGCAGTAGCTTATCTCAAGTTGCTAATTTCAAAACCTTCTCTCTCCAGTGTTAATATCTCAGAAAGACTAAGCCATAACTCGAGAGGTGATTAAATCATACAGGGTGGAAAGACAGCACATCTTTCTTTTTTCTTTTTTTTTTTTTTTGAAGGGGTTTAGACTGCTTATGTGTGTTTGGGATTATGGTCTGCTTTCCAGCTGATTTATGGAAATAATTCCCGGTACTTAAGCAGAGTGTGATTGTTTGGGCAGGGAAAGGTGGGACTGGGGAGGGTAAAATCCTCTGGTGTGGTTTGACAGCAGTTCTCAAATCCTGACAGAGACTGGCTGGTTGCAAGCTCCTGCTGTGAGAGCTCACCATATGCAGAGTTCAACCTGGAGGCAAGCCCATCACTTCTATACCAGTTCCTTCCTTGGGCTTGTTTTTTTTTGGGTTTACCTCTGTTGGATTGATGCCAGCATAGGAGTGATGTGCAGAGATGGTCGGCATTGAGTCACCAACATCCTTCTTGATGTCTCTAAAATCCCTGTTGATGCTTTCAGGATGGCCCCAGTGGCACTGGAAGGGGACATTCCCAAGGGCAGCACACACACCATCCAGGTGATTCAGCATTCCTTCCATCCCTCCCCAGTGGCACCGCTGCTCTGCTCCCCATTTAGCATCTGCAGTCATTTAAATTCCTGCCTGGCATTGTGCTTAGTAAGCCTTAATGCCACTTTGATGAGCTGTGCAAATATTATTTTTCGTGAGGCGTGATTTGGTTGTACTAAATGCCGTTATTGCCTCATTACCACAGAGCACACATTCCCTCGCACGCACTGCCGGGACAGGGATCCCCTGGATCGATGCACCTTGAAGGAACCCTGCTTAACTGTGCTGGAAATTCAGACTAAGAGCTAATCTCTGCTTTAAAAACTGATAGTGGTATTTGGTGGGAGAGGATCCCTGATTGTCCTGTGAACTTCTGCTTTTTTTAAGCTTTGGGAAAATTCAAAGTTGCTGTTGCTGTGTGATGTATCTCGCAGGCAGCCTGAGCATCCTCTGCTGGGTTTTTTCGTCAGTGAGCTGCTCTCCCATAGGAATACAGACTGGCTGTTCTGGCAGATTGTGGGCGTCACTCCAGATGACCTTTAAAGGTCCCTTCCACCCAAACTGCTCTGTGGTTCTGTGTCAGCACCATCGCTAGCAGGGACACCTGCAGGGATGCATATACAGTGTGTCTTTGGTGTTTGGGAAAAGCTTGTACAACAAGGAGTTGTTGGGCTGCCATGTAATATTGAACAAAACACTTCAATTATAAAATTCTGGTGTTTAATTATATATAATACCATTTTTATATGTGGTTATATTGAATTATAATAAGAGCAAACAGAAGGAGCAGTTCACTGTGAGCTGTTTCTTATCTCTGCACTGTGGGAGCACTGGGGAAGGTTTTCTGGCTATAAAGGTCTGGGATGAGAGGGGACAGAGAAGAGAGGAACAACCCATGGCCACTCCTGTCTCCTGGAAAAGTTTATTGTGTGATTGATGCAAATATGGGAGATGTATCCCCATACCATCCCAATGTTCCATCTGCATGAGCCTGATGTACCTCCAGCCTTAGTTCACACTGCCAGTGCACTAAAACCTTTCCACAGCCATGGTGTTGTCCTCCTGCCCTCAGCCATTCCCAGGCTCTCTGTGAGCCCTGATCCCCAAGCTGCCATTCCAGCCCTGCCCAGGAGCCCAGAGGTGCCTGGGATCTTGTTCTGAAGAGCTCAGCACTATTCCAGCAACGTCCTATCTGATAAATAATTGATCAGGCACTGGGTATAGGTTGCCTTTGAAATGCTTTGTTTCTGGCCTGGGCATCAGTGGGAGCTGACGTATCAGGGTCTGTCCCAGCAGCAGGAGGGCTGGGGGAGTGTTATTGGGGGGCAGTCACAGTGGTCTCCATGACTTACCTCTGTACTGGTATCAGTGAGCTCTGTAGTTGGTTTCAAGCCAGAGAAGGGCTCTTAAGACCACCAGAAAGGGACATGCCATTTCAAATGTGTAGAAAATGTTTTGTTCCCTGTTCTGGATTGTTATTTAAAAGCCCACGGCAGCTCTACAGGCATCTCCCAGCTGGTGGAGCCCTCTCCCATATGCCACAGACTTACAAAAATCCCTCTTATTCCAGGGACTATAATAGTGGTGCAACTCCCCATTTTCAGGGTAGAGAAAGCCCCTCCTGAGAGCAGGAGCTGCTCTGCAAGGGGCTGGTGTCCAAGCAGAGATGGGATGAGCATGGTCCTGGTGGCTGCAGGTGGGAGTATGGGGCTGCTGGGATCTCTGAGCCATCTCCAGTACCCGGGAGGACCCGTCTGCTGTGGATGAGCCTGGGAATTCGTGAGCAGCACTCTCCAGACAGGGCACAGCAGGGAGTGAAGTGCCCTCTGCTCATAAAATATTCAAAAGTCCTTGGAGTACGGAGTGCCTGGAGATTGGGAGCTTCCCACAGGGAAAGCACTTGTGCTGAGATGGGGAAGCATGGAATGATGAGAGGTCTTATCTTGTCCTCATGTTGAGGAGTGCTCAGGTGGCCTTGTCAAAGCAATGGGTCTGCAGTCACCAAGCCCCCACGTGCCCTTCCCCAGCCCACCAGCAGCCAAGGCTGGCTGTTTAAATCACTCTGCCTGCACAGAGCATCAGCCCCCAGGCCAGGAATGCTGCCGTCAGGAGGAGAGAGAAAGCAAACAGAACTGATGCTGGCCTTCTGCTTAAAGTGTTTTTCATATGGAAAGCCACGTTCTCTGCCTGTGTTTCTGGCAGCTGCCCTGTCCGCTGGCTCCGTCAGTGCGAAGTCCTCTGCTGGCACCTTGCCCGGCCTTTCCCAGAGCCTGACTCTTATTCATTGACTGGGTAGGATTACAGGAACTGGGGGGAATGCAGCAGTAAGGCCGTATTTGCCACCAAACTGGTTTTGGAGCCTAGTTTATTTGCTGCTTTCTCTCTTCCCAGGCCAGTGGTAATGATTTTCCTTCACACAGATTGTCTCCAGGGTTTGCCTTTGGGCAGAGCCATGAGACCTACATGGCACTGGGGGGGCAACAGAGGCATGTAAGCCAGACTCACCTTGAAACTTTACATCACCAAGGGCTTAGATCCAGTCTGCCCTGCCCTGGCCAGTTTATTACAGGGAGATTTCTTCTTACTCTGGGCTGAGGTCCTGGGTCCCAAGTGCTGCCTGCCCCGGGGTGTAAAGCAGCAAGACCGAGCAGCTTGGGGAAGGGATATCTTGGACAACCAGCATCATTCACATGCTCTCATATTCTCCTGGCCTCTTGCTGAGCCCTTTGCCTTCCATCTGAAGTGGGGCTTGGTCAGAAGCATTGATTTCAGGGTTTGTTGCACATGGGTGAGCTGGGAAATGGCTGCATTGCCCACCCAGGGCAACACCTGCAGAGCTCATGACCCTCCACCACAGAGGGTCAGACTCATGGTCCCCCCTACACAGCTGCTCAACTCCCAGTTTCCACACAGAACTTCATCTTTCCAGACTGATCATCCCAACAAGCTGACCCCCACCCCACCCCAGCCATCATGGTGACACTTGGATGAGGGTCAGCCTTGGGGGCTGTGTCAGGACACAGGGTCTCTGCCCCCTCTGAGGCCCTCCCCGGGTGCTGGAGGACACCCACGCACAGCAGCAGGACTCAGCACAGAAACAACTTGTCCAAGCACACAGCACAGCCAGGGATGTGCTAGTGCCGAGCAGAGCCAAGAGAGGCAGGATGGTGTTACTTCAGGACACGACGCTGGCCTCCTCTGCTCCCTGCAAAGGGGGGGATAGGTTTCTTGCCTTTTTCTCTCCTTGTTCCATCCTGGCTGTTTGGAATTGCAGGGCAGAACTGATCCCCACTCCCCTCACCACTGTGACCTGCTGAACAGTGAGGACGAGGACCAGAGTCTGATGCCAAGGTTTGGGCTGAGTGTCCCTCTGGCTGTTTGTTTATCCCTGAGTGTTTATTATGGTGGCATCTAAGCTCCTGTGTGCTCCACTGCTGGGTACCACACAGGAGCAAACCTGCCAGCGCTGGGGTCTGTGCTGCCAGTTGTCAGTTCGTACCTAGTTTGGCAATTTTGTTTAAATCTCCAGCTCCTGGAGTCAGGTGACTAAGAGCAATTAAATAGAGGGCTGTGGTGCTTCTGGCTGCAGAGGAAGCAGGTCCCAGGGCTGCTGGGGATGCAGGTAGCACTACAATAGAACAATCTAGACTGCAGCTCTTTGCAGGTCAGGCAGTCTCCTTGTGCAGGTACAACTCCAATGGGATCAGCATTCCCTTTTATTAGTGCTTGCCATGACAGTGCTTTCACTAGTGCAAAAGGTTTTGGAGAGACTGTGTTGCCCTGGGGATGGGAGTAGGGGTGGAAGGGGATGGGATGGAATGGGGTGGGATGGGATAGGTGGAAGCCCCACTCAGTTAAAGGTCTGTCCTGGAGATTGTTCTTAATGTCTGTAAATCCTAGAAGTTCCCTTAACTGGGTACTTGAGCGTCTCTTACACATAACTTGAAGCAGTGTCCTTTCCCATTCCCAGGTCTCCTCCCACAGCTTCAGCAGGCAGGGTCAAGCCAGTCCACATGATCTGGCTATGCCTGGAGCACTCCTGCACCTGGAGCTGGAGCTCAGTGGAGCCGTGCTTAGCCGGGTATTAGCTGGAGCCCTGGGATGGGCTGAGCTCAGCCCCCCAGCTGCTCCGGAGCCTTCCTCCCACGCAGCCCTCCCCAGGGGCACTGGCTGCGCAGAGCTCTCCGCAGGAGCCGGACGCAGCTGTGAGCAGCAGCCTCTCCCTGCACCGGGCACCCTCCGAGGTCCAGGGGCCGCCTTCAAGATGCTGAAGGGGGTGACTTGGGATGATTTCTCATCCCACGTCTTTTCCCCTCTGCATTACCAAGCCCCATTCTCTGTTGCTCATGAGAAGCTTCAACCCTGTCCCCTCCAGCACCTGCATTGGGCTGGGAAGGTCTGTCAGCCCCTCATGGCAGTGCCCAGGGGAAAGGGAGAGCAGAGGCTGATGCAGATCCTGCCCTTAGTGAAGATTTCGACCTCAAAGCCCAAGCCCCCAGCCATGGCAGGGACATGCAGAGGGTGGCAAAAGCAGGCATGTAGCACAGGATTGTGTCTAAAACCAATCAGCTTGTGCAGGAGCAGCCCGTGGCAACTGTGCAGTGCCTTTGGTTTGGTGCAGCACAACCTGTCCTTTGCAGTCTGGGAAGGTAAACCCAGGGAGGGTTGCTTCCAAGTCTTGCTTCCAAGCCATGTGTGGCCACACCAGTGCAGTGGCTCCCAATAACCCCAGGGGCCACCATTCTCTGTCACCCTGCAACGCTGGGGACCGAATTCCTACAGCAAAATGCTCCTGGGCTAGGGGCAAACAGCCTGTGTGGAGTTAAAATCCTCCTGAAGCCCCTTCCTGCTGTCTGGCAGTGATGGAGGACATGCTGAGGGTTGGATTTAGGTGGGGTGGGGAACTGGGGGTTTCAGGCATCCTCAGTGTCTGGAGGGCTCCTGACATTACTGAGGGGCAAGGAAGGAGCCAAGGGACTGTCAGCTGGGACTGCATCTCTCGTGCCTGCATTCCCAATACCACGACTCCTGCATACCTTCTCCAAGACCACAGCAGAGCTGCAAAGCACTTCCTTTTACCAGGATATTTATTGCTAAATATATGAATCTGGGAGCCTGTGGAGCGTGAAATTAGGAACAAATGTAAAAAGGAGGTCTAGACAGGAATTGTTCAGCTTATGGGCCTCTGCATGCTCTGCTTTCCTCCCCCCTTGCACGCTGGAGGGTTTAATGCTTCCAGGTACGCAGCTTTAATCAGAGAAGTATGTTCTGGGAGGAAAAAAAGGGTGAAATGCAAATGGTCTTGCTTTGGAGGGAGTAGTGGCAGTGATGCCACGTCTGGCTGGGCACGGCTGGAGAAGACCATGAAAATTGGCTCTGTGCAACCCTCACTTGTCCCCCTAGGGTTTAATTAATGGGTGAGAAAGCCATGGAGCCCTCTGTGGCAGAGCCCTGCCTGCCACCTCCCATCGTGGGCTGGCAAGGAGACGCTGATCCTCTCTGATGGGTGTGACATCCATCCCTGAGAGGCTGCAGGGCTGAGTCTGGCCACCTCCGAGCCAGGTTCTGTGCCAACCCTGCACACCCTACCATTGGCTCCAGGACAGCATGGGGATTGCAAATGGGAGCAGCAAAGAACTCATGGATAGGTATTTCCAGCTGGTACCCTCTGTAGCCCAAGGTCTGCAGCCAAGCACCTCCATCCCTCTTGAAACAGGAACCAGAGTTCCTAAATCACTAATGCATTGTTTCCAACCCCTTCCCATGGCTCTGCTGGTCCCCCTGAACCTCACTCAGAGCATTTTGCCCAAGGAATGAGGGCAGGATTTGGCCCAGCGCTTGCCCTGTGGCCACACGGTGTGAAAAGCCATTCAGCCATCAGTAAAAATTCCCTTCCCTCCTCCCGTTCTTCCCAGCAGCAACATAAAACATGATGCTGCTTTATCCATTCAGCACTCACCCAACTTTAGCAGGACATTAAGCGCCTGAAAATATGGCACAGATTTATTTTCTTTGGAAGCAGGTTAAATCCCTGACAGATACAGTTGCTTTTCCTCGGGTGCTGAAGTAATTTGGGGCTGGGGTGGCTGGTTTTTTAGTTTAACCTGATAGCATGAGCTAGAGGCCCAGCTTTGTTAAAGCACTTGTAGAGTAGGTGGTCAGGGTATGATTTCTCTCTTAATTTATGTTGCTTCTCCTGCTCCCAGCCCGAGGCTTGCAGCACTAAAGAGCTGCTGGAGCGTTAGGTGTGCCAGTGTTAGTGTCTCCAGAGCTGCTGGCAGGTGTGGGCAGGCAGGCACGTCTCCCCAGCATCCTTCCTGTGGCAAAGAGATGTGTCTTATTCTGCATGGGGTAAAGAGGAATTCAAGCTCTCCTGTGATCTCTCAGTGGAGAGATGCTCAGAGCAAGACCCATGTTGGTGTTGTGGGGCTTGTGCTGCACGTGATGAACAGTGTCCACCCTGTGACTCCAGCAGTGCCAGGAGCAGGGACCTTCCCCTGCTGCCAGTGCTGTGTCAGCTCCCACATTCCTGGAAGTGGCATTCCAGGCAGAGAAGGGTGCTGGTGGTACAACAAAATGCGTGCATGGGGCCAAGCTGAGCCACAGCATCTCTGGGATGGCCAGTGCCCTGTGTCCCAGTCACAGCATTTGGGGCAAACAGCTCACCCAGGGCTGTCAAAAACATCATCCTGAGGTGTCCCCACAGCCCCCCAACACTGGCTTGGCCATGGTGAAGTGGAGAAGCTTGGTGCCTCAGACACATCCTGTTCCTCAGCTTGCTGCTCAGGGAGGGGAGCTTAACTGTCCTTATAGCCATTAAATGCTCACTTAGCAGCTCCAGTTATTCCAAATTAAAATATCACATTCTTTTCATGGGGAAAATGGATTATAGGCTCAGAGAAAAATGTGTACAACTCAGAAATCCTTGTTGCAAAGCTCCTTCTCCCATTACCGAAGCTCTCTGCTGACAGGCAGGAACTGAGAGGGTGTCACAAGCCTGGGTCAGAAGGTTTTATTTCCCTTGGGTCCCTCCTCCTGCGTGCAGAAAAGCTCGAGGTGACCCCAGAGCTGCTTCTAACTCAATCTGTCACCCACTTCATGAAGACTATTTTTTCCCACTGCACCTTGCAAGATGGCATTTAAGGGGAATGGGGACTCCTTGATGACTTCCACAGGTGCCCAGTGCTGGGCTCTGGCCTGATCCTGCCCATCACCTCCCAACTCCTGGTTTGTAGCCCCCTGAAAATGGGGATGAGAGTAGAGTTTGAAGTTCTGCAACCCAACCCAGCACCCAGCACCGGCCTCACCCTGTCATCCTGTGCACTTGCTTTTGCAGGCTGTTAATGGAGAAGAGGGCGGATGACAGCCGGGACCGTGGTCATCACAGGTGGAATATTAGCGACTGTCATTTTACTGTGTATCATCGCCGTCCTCTGCTACTGTAGGCTCCAGGTAAGGCTGGGGGAGAGGGGAGCCCGGGGAGGTCCGGGATCTCAGGGGCAGGGTGGGAGGCTTAGGGTGCCAGCTGAGCCATCCCGTTTCAGTATTACTGCTGCAAGAAGGATGAATCCGAGGAGGATGAGGAGGAGCCCGACTTCGCTGTGCATTCCCACATCCCACCACTCCACTGCAACCGCAACGTAGTGCTGACCAACGGCCCGTCCCTCTACGCCTCATCCCCCTTCAGCAAGAAAACGACCCCAACACGGTCCAGCTGCCCTGGCTGTGGCCCCTACGAGCCCCCCACCTTCTTCCTTCAGGAGCCCCCCGAGGAGCTGCACAACGGGGGCGACCGTGTGAGCTACAAGACGGTGAGCCAAGAGGATCTGGAACTGCCGGTGAGCGTGTCCAACCTGCAGGCTCTGAACCCCAACCGGCTCTCGGCCATGCGGGAGGCCTTTTCCCGCAGCCGCAGCATCAGCACCGATGTGTGAGGGGCTGGCTGCCCCACCCGCTGCATCTCGTCACACCTGCCAGGGCTCTGAACATCAGGGAGAACTTGGTGAAATTCGTGGAAGAGTTTTGAAAAAGAAAAAGAAATGAATGTATTTCTACGGCTGACAGCAGTGATGAGCTAAATGACAGGGTGAAGGGGCAGCAAAGCAAACTCAAAAGGGGAGCGTGGGGGAGGATGGATGGGGCTGGGACATGAGGTTTTCTAGTGCTGTGTTGCTTTTTTTTTCTTTTATAAAGAGGGTTTTGATACTGAGCATGGTTTTCTACCAAGTATTCGCCCCTCCTCATCGTTCGGCTGGAACATCGAGGGATGATGAGCAAATGATGGGGCACATGGTTGGCTGCAAAATGGCTCGTGCTGCGAGTCAGCAGCCAGCTGCTGCCGTGGTGTGGGGGCCCTGATGTGCACACACACACCCACACCCACACACACACACACCCCCAATGGTCCTCTGGCAAAGCAGAGCTGCTATTGCCCACCCTTCTGCCACCCCTTCCTGCAGCACTCCCTGATACAGCCATGGGAGTGACTGTGTGTGTGTGTGTGTGTGTGTGTGTGTGTGTGTGTGTGTGTGTGTGTGCGTGCACAGGCCTGCACTATTCCCAAGCCATCTCACTCCTCAAGTCAGTCATTAATTCCTGGGTGTCAGGCACAATCCTCTCAGGGTTAGGATGGCAGGTGGGTGCACAGCATGTCCCTGCCCCTGGAGCTCCTGGAGTGGCCTCACAGTTGCCCAGTGGAGCTGGTCTGTGGTGGGAGTGCAAACACATCACACTACCTGGCTAGAAACAATACACAGCACACTTTTGGATGGAGCAATACCCCTCTGAATAATCAGCATCCCTTCTCTGAGTAATGCCATACACAACTTCTGGTTGAGGGCTCCGTGGCACGAGGGTCACTGTGTATGTGCCCACCCCCTGCATGCACATTTTCACATGCATTTGTTTGTTTTAAAAATCCATGATGCTTTTTACCCATCCAGAAATGTGTGAAAACACTTCAGATTTAGAAAGAACCTCCTCTTTTGCATTTTGCATTGAGCCATTTCCTGCATCTGGGCAGCCTGGCTGTGTCTGCTCTGCCAGCCACACTGGCCAGGGCACTGCTGGGAGAGCAGCAGGCACAGAGCTGGTCACCAAGTGTGTCCCTCTGCACCAAGCATGCTGTAAAGGAACCCCTTCAGTATTTCAGTGCTTTAGGAGAGGAATTGCACATTGCAGCAACGTCTACGCGGGGACTTATGCTCCGGTCTCTCCTGGCTGTCTCCATTCCTCCCTTCCAATCTCATCGTTTATGTGACAAAAAGCACCCTGTTTCTCCTGGATTGTACATCATTCAGGTTAAAAGCATCACGCTGGACCTGGGCACGGCTGGCAGAGGATGGACTGACTGCACATAAACTCCAGTGGCCCCAGCGCTGTGCTCTGGCTCAGCTTTCCTTTTTAAAGATGTTACAGGAAGAAACAGCCGTGGCTCCAGCCCCGTTGGCTCACAGACACTGTGTTGTAGCCTGGCTGGGTATTTTACTTTTAACCACGAGGGCTTTTAATTCCACAGAAAATCTTTTGAAGTACAAGTCAGTCTTTGCAAATGAGCATCTTCAACTTTCTCGGAGGGTTCTGTTTGGGGTGGGAGGGACTGGGGTTGGTTTCGTATGTGTTTGATATTCTGGGCTTGGTCCCTGTGGTGCTGCATCCTGGGAGCACGATGCCTCTGCTCCAGAGGGATGCAGCCACCCAGGCCATGCTCCCATGTACAGTTCTCACCGGGGTTTGTTTCCACGCGTTGAGCCCTTTCTCTCCGCGTTTCTCGTGACCATATTTCTCCTACCAGCCTTCCTTTCCTCCTTTCTTTCCTTATTTCTGTCCCTTGTAGCTTGGAAACTAAGCAAACGGTTGGCTTTCACTAACCTTCACCTGGTGATCTGTTGTACAGGACTTTGGGAATTTTGGGGTGGGAGGAAAAGTAAAGAAATAAAAAAAAAATAAATTACTTTGACATGGTTTTTGAGGCTTCTTTTTGTCCCTGAATCGGCAAACATGGGTGGTGTTTGCAAAGCTCTCATGTGGATGCAGGACCTCCCTGCTGCTGAGGGAAGCAATGCAGCAGCACTTGGCATGCACACGTTAGTATAGGTGGTAGCCTTTGGCCCAGCTTTGGGAGTCACACCTGGAGAAACGTGGAGCAACAATAATCCCCTTAGGAGCATGGAAAGGCCCTTTTCTTACTTGCACTGTATCAAGTCTCTTTGCTCAGAAACTCCGGAGGAGCGTCAGGATTGCATTTCCTAAAGCCACACACACACAATCCCAAAGGGCCCCTAACTCAGAGTAATGATCTCAAAATCCCCCCGCTGTTGGGACTTTTCCTTCCAAGCAGCTGTGATTCCCCTGACTTCAAGCTGCTCTGGGCACCAGCAAGTTCATAGTCCTGATTCCAGTGTTCCCCAGTACCCCACTACAAACTGGAGAATAAAACAAAATACCACCATAAATATGACAACTTTATTAAAATATACATATGAGTACAAATTAATGATTATATGGATAAAGTTCACTGTCTGTAAACAAATATATTAAAAAAGAGCACGTCTTTTTTGTGATATAAAGTGCAGTTATGTTTCCATATTATATACAATATGTCAGCATCAGGGGGGTTGTAAGGACTACGGAACTAACGATTATAAGATAAAATTCTCTGAAAAAGTATACACCTACATATTACAAAAAAGGGCTTGAGTTCATTTAGCAGACAATCAGCTTCCCACCACAATTAAATGCAGCTAATGAGAGCGGGATAAATTAGGAGAGAGGCACTAATCCCCTTGCCAAAGGGAAACTTGCACTTCCCAGAGTTCACACCTTCCCCTCGCCAACCTCAAACTTGCACAGAGGGAAGAAACCAAAGGACAAGACCTTGTGAAACACATAGATGTGTCTGCAGTTTGGGGGAATCAAATATACATGACTTTATGTACAGCTCTGATAACGGAGGCTCCCAATGTACAGAGGTGCCGGCTCTGCGCTGAGTCACACCAGCATCCTCCCCCTGCATGGGAGAGGGGCAAGGAGAGGAGTTCTGCATCGGTGGGGAAATAAAAACCAACCCAAAAGCATCCTTATCCCCAGTCTGTGGGATGTGCAGCTCTTGCTAAATGGAACACAGAGCCCTTGCTAAGGGGGGCGCAGCCGGCACTAGGAGTGGGGCGCGCGGCAGGAGCGGCAGCAGGCTTTGCTGTAGTACCAGTGGCTGCACAGGTTCACTTTGATGGCCAAAGCACAGTTGGTTCCTGCCTGGTCCTGGCAGCTGTCGTCTGGGGGAAAGAACACAAAAGGCATGATGTGGAAAAGAAATGAAAAATAAACCATGAGCTGCCCTAAACACTACAGGCTGAGCAACACATCCCCCTGGCTGAAATTGCTGCCTCCCTGATACCCAGCAGAGCATGCCCTGGAAAACGCCATGAAGCTTCTCAGCCTGAGCAAGGAGGTTGAACCATTCCATCACACCTGGCCTGGCTTAGGGAGTCTCATTTGGTCCCAGCCCTGAAGCTCGAGCTCTTTCCTGTGAAATGAAGCTGCCCAAGGATTGCTGGAGCCACCAAGGGAGTCTGGCACTGAGCTGCTCCCAGCCAAGGGCCTCCCCTGATAGGGCACAAGGTGACTCCAACACATTCCCAATTTCTGTCCCAAAGAGGCTATTTGAGAAAGGGAGTGGGAATTCAGCAGTGCCACAGCCAGAGTTAGGAGCAAGTGAGATGCTGGACATAGGGAGGAGGCCAGAAGCTGCATCAACACTCTCCCAGATCCTTTCAGAGTAATATTTTTCTTCAAACCCATAGGATTTACACTTTTATGTATTTTTTTTTGTTTAAAATCCAAAGGATGCATGAAACCAGGCTGCTTATAGGGTAGGCAGCTGGCTACAAGGTGGCCAGGAGGCAACTCACAAACTCCATGCCCCATCCCAGATCCCAAGGAAGTGGGCAGCCAGGAGCACCCAGCAGGGCCAGAGCTGAGCCAGGAGCCAGCCCCAAATCTGTCTCCCATTTTCATGCTTTTCTCCCACACCGTCCTTATTCCCAAATCCTATTAAAGGATTAGAACCGTGTGTTTGCTAAAGATCACAGGGACTTTGAGCCAGCAGACGAGTCAGATAACGAGATAGTTACAAATCCCGCAGGACATTCGGAGACCAAAAATCATTAAAATAATGGCACAGATGAAACTTCCTAGGCTTAAGCTGGAATCACACAGAAGCAGCACCCGACTCAGCCCTCCAAAGATCCATTTTATTTTAAGGTCAGAACATGCCTCTTCTGAACTCTTCCCTTAATTTAACAGGGTTACCTCAGGAACAGCCAGTGCATGGCACCCCATTGCTTGGGCACAGAGAGCGAGCAGGCCCTGTACATCCTCTCTAGGATGACTATCCCACTGGGGGCAGTGGAAGCTAAGATGCTGGCAGTGCTTGGGGACATCCTTGGAAAATCAAGGCCACAAGGTGCTACCAATAATGGGGCTCACCTGGGGGCTCTGTGGGGCAGGGCTGCAGGTCGCATGTCTGTTTGCCCACTGGCTTCACCAGCGGGTCGCAGCCCCGGACGATGTCTTTTCCTTGGTAGCACTTCACATCCCGCATCCTCACACCAATTCCACAGGTTTTTGTGCACTAGGGAACAGAGAAAGGTGAGGCAACACCCTGCCACCCTGGGGAACTGTGCTGAGCCAGAATCTGCTTAAAAAAATGTGCTCACTGGAGGTGTTAGAGCAAGAGAAGAACTCTTCCCCTGGCTGAATGCCTTGTCTCGGCACCACAGTGCTGGCCCCTTGTTCCATCTTTGCTGCCAGACTATGAGCTTCTGCCCAGGGATAGATGGATGTGGTCCCATCCTCTGGCCCTTAAAGCCTCGCTCCTCCTGCTGCCCTTTGCAAGGGGCCATGAGTGAGCTAGCCCAGTCCATACCCTGCTCTGTAGGAACAGGGTGGCTGCAGCCACCCTGAGGTCATGGAACCCCCACGGCTCCCCTGGAGTGGGGCTGCAGAGTCAGTATCTCTGCACATCCCACTGTGGGTTTGTGGAACTGCTGCTGGGCCCAGCACTTACTGCTTGCTGCCCTTTGGATGCCTCTTCAGGCTGGGATTACAGCAGGGCTGCTTTGGCTAATTATAGGCTGTGATGATGGTTTGCAAGACTAAACAAAACGAGGCGCCTGGAGCACGAACGAGGAAGGCTGTGTTTGGAGGGACTTGCAGGAAGCTCATGCTCGTTGGGTTTAGCCCCTTGACCACCAAACCCCAGCTGCCTTTTGGTCTCTCCAGGGTGCTGGGGCAACCTGTGCTCTCAAGCCGTACATCCCCAATCTCTGCATCCCCAGAGCAGCCACCCTGTGAACTCTATGCACACCCCCGGACATGTTCCCAACAGTGATACCAGAGAAAAAAGAGGGGAAAAAATAAAGAAAAAAAAATAAAGCTACAGCTGACCCCAAACACCCCCTCTCAATCCTATTCTCCATGAGCACAGTCAGTCCCAGTTACACCATGGCAGGGCAGACTCTCTGCTCCAAGCTGCCAGTGCAGCAAAAGCCCCCCTGGTTGCTCCTTTGAGGACCGTGTCTTGAAGAGATTCATCCACCACAATGGGGCATTTAGCAGGCAGCATCTTTGGTGCAAGGGGACAGGGCTCCACATGCTTAGGGCAAGCACATTTTGAAAGAGAAGCATTTCCTCATCTCCCCCCATGGATCCATCTGGGCTCCCTCCCTGCTCACCTCCGACCAGGGGGTCGTGTACCACTTGAAGCACGGCCGCTCAAAGCACGTCGTCTCCTCCAGTGGCTTCTTGGTGACGTCACAGTCAGCAGCATTACGGGTCTTGATCTTGCCATTGACAATCTCCAAGCAGAGCACGATCCTCTTCTTCACACCCCGGCCACACGTCGTGTTGCACTGCAGGGGCACGAATGAGGCTGGATGAGACCGATAAACCCCAGCCCAATGCCACTGCTGGCCATCCCTCCTCCATCAGCCCCAGAAACCAAGCCTTGCTGCTGCAGAGGGGCTTCACTTACCCGCTCCCAGTCCTGTGCCAGCCAGTGTGAGGGGCAGTTCTTGTCCCCGCAGGGGTGGATGGCCAGCGGCTTCGTCTCCAGGTTGCACTGTGACTCCGGCACCACGCGCCCGTCGCTGGTTTTGCAGTACACATGCCGGATCATCCTGCCCTGCCCGCAGCCGCCACTGCACTGAAACCACAGTGGGCATGGCAGGCGGTCAGAGGTGGGGAGGCAGCAGGACTTCATCCCTGTCCCATAATGTGGACAGAGGTGTCTTCATGGGGATCAGCTGCCTCCCAACCCCATCTTCCCCAAATCATGGGGGTATTATTTTGGCTCAGCTTAAAATAGCCACAGAGAAGCTCAGCAGATCCTTCCCAGGCAGCCCCATCATATCCAACAGTCATCATCAGAGAATCCTGAAATGGGTTGCATTGGAAGGGACTTTAAAGATCATCTCTCCCCACTGCTGCTGCCATGGGCAGGGACACCTTGCACTAGACCAGGTTGCTCCAAGTCTGGTCCAGCCTGTCCTGGAACATTTCCAGGGATGGGGCAACCACAGCTTCTCTGGGCAACCTGTGCCAGTGCCATGGCCCCACTGTGTTGAGCAATACTCAGCATCTCAGGGCAGGCAAGAAGGGAAGCACCACAAACAGGGAACCCCAGGATGGCTCCCAAAGAGGTCAAGGCAAAGGGGACCAAGGAAGTGGCTGCAAATATTCCGCCCCCACAGCCAAGGACCAGACAGTCCCCAGCGCTTTCAGGGCCGCTCTTGCAGAGATTCTTGGTGTTTCATAGCGCCGCTGCTGCCATGGAAACTACTTATTTTTAGCTGATGCGAATTTATCAAAACCTGGGTAAAAATAGCTTGGGATGGAGGGGGTCTCTGGAGCTGAATTGTGCAGGAAGGGAAAAAGAAGTGTAGGGGGGAGAAAGAAAAAGAAAGAGAGAAGGAGAAAATTAAAAAAAAATGTGGGGCGGGGGGGGGAGAAAATAGGGAAAAGAGGGAAAGAAGAAAAAAAAGAAAAAGTGGGAAAGGGGGAAATAAAAAAGGAAAAGGTTCATTTTCTGGGCATGGAGTATCAGCATTGCCAAGGAATGCTGCGCAGCAGACAGACAAGGGGATTTTGACACCCACTAAGGCCCTCAGCCAGGTCTCTCGGGGTTTAACTCCTCCTGCACCACATCTCCTGCAAGGCAGGACCCTCAAGAAGGACCTAGGGGGAATCCACGGGATCCAGTGGGATGCTGGATCACCCCCAGTGCCCGAGTCAAGGTGGATAATCAGGGTGACTCGGGGTGACAGTGCTGGCAGAGGTGACACAGACTGGGAGAGCCAAAGCTGTGGAATTGTTTGGAGGTCGGGTCCATGCACAGGCTGCCAGTGGGTCTGTTGGACTGGGAGCTACCAGGGAGGATAAGCCTGATCCTAAAACTCCCAGTGCCAGAGACAAGCTAAGCTGCAAACTGTGATGGGCTGCAATGGCCACTCAATTGGCCACCCCAGGGTCTCACCGGTCCCCAGTCGGAGACGGTCCACTGCCGGTCGCAGGGTGGCCCCGTGCAGTTTTTCTCAGCCAGGGGCCGGGCGCTGGCATCGCAAAGCTTCTCCTCCTCCGAGCAGCGGATGTCCCGTGTCACCACGCTCCGCTCTCCGCACCGGGCTGAGCACTGTGGAGGGGACAGGGACAGCATCAGGTGGGGCTCCCGACGGGATGGGAGCTGGGAGCCGCTGGATTTGGGTTTGTGCTTTTCCACGCTTTAACATGAAACTCTAAAAACACACACTGAAAATGCACAAATGGATCTTCCCCCAAACCTCCTCAATAGCTTCAGCCATCAGCTTAAGATGGAGAAGGGCTGTATCCTGCCCGGGTGCTGTGCTCTCTGGCAGGTGATGCCACAGGGTGGAACGCCAAGGCTCCAGAAATGCCTGATCAGAGCTGAACAGTTTTAGCTGTCACTTAGAGACAGGGTGAGATCTCCCTCGCCTCCTTCCCAGGAACAGCCAGCTCCTTTCCCCCTCTATGGAGAATGTTTTCCCTCAAGCTGCGCAACTGAGATTTTTATGCTGTGGATGAATTTGGCACCGCACAGCCCAGTGACATTATTTAGAACTGGATTTGAGTTACTACCATCTCACATACACACATTTGCTCCATGCATAACGTAAAGCAGGGAAAAGTGTCAACAGCACAGTGCTCAGACTCACTATGCCGAGATGTTAATCCTCAGAGCCCTGAAATGTGCTTTTTTTTAATGCCTATTTCCCCAGCCAACTTGGCACCCCACCTCAGATGGGATCCAAAGGAGATTAGCTTTGCTGCTGGCTAAGAACAATCTACTCCAGGACTATCTCAAGCAATCTGTCCCTGACACATGCTGGAGGAGAATACAGATTTCTGTAAAATAAGCCACTCTGGATTTGCTCTGCCGGACAAAACACGCCAGCACATGCATAGGGAGCTCCTCTCTACCCAGCTGGGAAAGTCAAAACATGCTGCACCACCAGGGAATGCACCAGCCCCTCCATCAAGTCCAGGGAAACTATGCACACCAGCTTGCAGAGGAACAGAGACATTTAAATTATGACTAAGAAGCGTTTTGGGAGGTTCCCAGGAGGAAGAGTCATGTTCTTCATGATGTAAACCATGGGGCAGGTTGGCACCCACAGACAGCTCAGCTCAGAGCTCAGTCTGCTCTTGCTTAAATAAGGTCTGTGCTTGATTTGGGAAGAGGCACCCTGAGGAAGTTTGATCGGTTCCATGGGTTTATGTTTGTAAGGGCTGTGCTGGAGCACTGTCTGTGCCTGGAAAGGAATTCAGGGCACAAACCCTTTCCACAAGTTTTCCCAAGCAAACCAATTAGATAGAACAGGAACAGCACTGTGCCTCCCCAGACCATCCCAGCAGCTTTGAGGATCAGCTTAAGGCACAGCTAGGAAAAGATTTCATTCTTCTTGTGCTGCAGAGATATTGGAGATGAGGAAGGGAAGTTTACAGGAATTTAATTCATGTGTGAGGTGGGATCTCCTCCCTGGCACTTTGAGATTGAAAAGGCTGCCAAGAAAGTCATGGTGGGACAATCTGAGCTGTGGGCTCCTGCCCTACCTCAGTGTGTCAGCACCAGTGGAAGTGACCTCCCCATCCTACATGGGAGCCAGGGCTTCATTTTGGGGAAAAGAAATGCACATTGATCCCCATGCAGTGACTGCAGCCAGCCTCCTGACAGGCCAAGTGTCTGACAGCTATGGATGAGTTTAAATGGGAAAAGAACAGAGAGGCACAGGCACACATGCTGTCCCCCAGCCCTGCCACACCAGCAGCTCCAGGGACCTACCTCGGACCACTCAGACATCTCCCACTGGGGCCCACAGGCGGGGTTCTTGCAGACCTTGCGCTCGTCTGGCCGGGTGATGTCGGCAGACTCGCAGAGGTCGCTGTACACGGAGCTGTCGAATCCTGGCGAGATCATCTTCCAGCAGCGCACGATGCGGAACTGGTATCCCTCCCCACAGGTGCGGGAGCACTCGCTCCAGCTGCTCGTCTCCCACCTGCAGAGGGAGGAGAGGGACATTGCACTGGGCACGGCTGGGCCAGAGCCTCCCGTGGGAAAACCCTGCCTGCTCCCAGCTGGAGGGAGACGGCTGCAATAGGAATGAGCTGCCAGCATGCAAAGGTTTCCCCAAGGGATGTGAGAGGTTTTCCTAAGGGATGGGAAGTATTAACATATGGTGGTTTCACCCAGCAGACCCCAGCTCATGCCCACAGCTAAACTCAGCTTGTCAGGAAGGAGGATGGCACAGCAAAGCCCAGTGTCCTTGGTGACAAGTGAGCGTTTGTCACCGTGGGCTGTGCATTCCCCCACTGCAACCTCGGCTGTGCCAGCACATTTCTCCGTCATGCTCTTTGCCCATGTTTGACCTCTCTTTTTTGCCTGCTCAGCTAAAGTACAGAGAGGACACGACCATCCATCACCCTGCAAATCCCAGCAATAATGGCACACAAAGCTGCCTGAGCCCCGGTGGGACAGACATTCACATCCCACCATCACTCTAACTCTGCTAAGCACAAGTGACAGGCTGGAAGAACTGGGATCTGCTCCAAGCACTGCCTGTCCCTGCCTGTCCTCTGCCACCACTGTCCTGACAAGAGAGAGGAGCACCTTGTAAACCAAGGAAAAAGACATAAAAAGTCAAGTTTTTTACAGGGCAGCAACATTGTAACAATTCTGAACCAAATAATGAGCTAAAAATATAAAAATCTAAGTGGATCAGAATTCCCAGCTCCTCTGGCTGTGGGACTGCCCCATTCAGCCCCTGTGCCTCCCACTGCTGCCACTCTCCAAGCAGAAGAACCCTGTCCCCAGGTGCCACAAGGCTTCACACCCCATGTGGGGCTCCAGGCACAACAAGCAGCCGTAGGGAGATGTCACACATTTAGAGGTGTCACTTAAATTCAGAAGGGAGATGAAACCAAGGTCTTCCCCATCCAGATCAGTCAAAATTAACATTTTCTGTTGGAAAAGCGCTGCCAGCCCAAGCACTCTCCCATCTGCCTGAGTGCTAGGGAACATGCTGGCTGACCTGTTTGAGATCCCAGTGCTCCCCAGTTTACCCACCACTGAGCTGCAATCACTGGTAAATCACAGAGCAGCTCTTCTCCCTTACAGTGCAAGCCCATGGAGCTGGAACAGCACAACCACAAGGAGGATTTGCTTTATAAAAGACTAGTGGGAGAATCTAAGCACAAAAAGAGCCCTTGTGCTAAAAAATTAGTTATTGCAAATAGAGATTACAGTCCCCATGGTGCCCACAGGGCAGGTATGTTCCCAGCAGCAGCACTTGTCACCTCCCCACAGGTTTTGTGCCTCAATTGCAGCCTACCCTGCCTCTCAGCCTTAACATGAGAGTTATGTCCTGCCCATAACTTCTGGGACTTGCAAACCTCCCAACAAGCACACCTTGTGCTCCAGACCAGCAGTGGAGTTGTCCCAAGCTGGACAGCCTGGCTTCAGACAGCCTGGCTCCAGACTGTGGTCACTTTTTGGATAAAGAGCCACATCAGAAGTCAACCTGCAAAAGGACTTGCAGCACAGGTTCCCTTCTGCACCAGCTCTTGTCCCAATACAAGCAAACCTTAGTGATGTTTAGGATGTTGAAGGGACCAGAGAGCTGGATTTGTGGCACAGTTTGGAAGCCTGTGTGTTCTGCACACTCCGGGCAGGGCAGGATGTTCCTGCACTGCTCAAAGCTGGACTTGATGGGAGCCCAGGGTGCAAACTCTGCCAATATTTATGGAAGTTTTATCCTGGGAGCTTGAGCTAAAGCACTCAGGAGGAAAGTCTTACTGCAACCCTGTGCAGCTTGGGCAGATGGAGCTGAGCGAGGAGAGATGGGGTTGTCATGGAATGTCTCTGCTGCTCCCCACAAATCCACACCAACACCCTCCCCCAAAGACATCCACAGCAGAGGAAGCATGGAGTGCCCCAGGAGCACCCTGTCGAGGTGGTACCTTGGCTGGCACTCTCTCCCAGCACAGAACTCATGGATGGGCTCAGGCCGGGTCATGGCATCACAGTACGTATCATCCACTTCGATCCCATCATAGCGAACACACATCGCATATGTGGACATCACTCCTAGTTTCAAAGAGAATACACACATACAACAGGATGCTTGGTGACTTGGACATCCAAAATCTTTCTTTTTTTAATGATTTTTTCTTTTTTTTTTTCAAGCTGCATTTTTCCAAATGCCCTCCAGCAGGAAGCTGGACTTTCTGTCTCACTGGCTGGATGCTGCTGGGGGAGAAGGACTGTGGTGGCCACCCAGCCAATATGAACAGTGTGGTTGAGTTTGGCCAGCTCAAAAGTGGGCATGACTACCCCTGCCAGGGCTTGCCACCAAAATCAATATATGACTAACACATTTTTATAGGAAATACTCAAGGCAACGAGTCTGCATGGCAGCTCCCACCCTGCCAGCCTCATGGGTGGAGGCGACAGAAGATGGTCCCCAACTCGATCCATCCCCCCACTCTCTCTCTGCATTATACCCCTTTTGCACCCAGGTGCTCCCCAGGTGCATCCAGCACTCCAGGCCAAGGCAGGAATCCTGGTGGCTTGGCAAGGAAGCCCCTGCCCCTCCTGCTCCCCCGCCAAAGGCAGCGGCAGCCAGTGTCGTCAGACCGAGACCTTTTCCCCCGCAGCCTGCCGTGCCAGAGTAAATGTTGGGAAGTCCATTCTGGGACCTGGCTGGGGACCAGGAGGCTGCTCTGGCTACAGGTAACAAGAATTGCAGCTTTCAGGAACATATGGTTTACATGAAACTAAAAAAAGATCTACGGCTCTTGACATGGCCTTGCTTTCTCTGTGATATGTCATGAAGAAAAGACAATGAGAAGGGAGAAATTTAAGTAAAACCTCTCTTGGCTTGCTGCAAACCAGGGCAGAGCAGCCTGGCCCAGTCAAGGGAGATATTTCTTCAGAGGGGCTCAAAGAAGTCAAAAATGTTCCAGAACATGTGGATGGGCAAGATTTTGGGAGAGGGACAGCTTGCAAAGCTCCTGCTGTGGGCATATGTGTGCTGGACAAGAACAAATGCTTAAAATATAAAATTCTTCCATTTGCTCTTTTAAGAGATGTTCCTTAAATTGTAAACTCCTCGCTCCCCCCTTTTTCCTTCTTTCTAATTCCAGAAGCACCACAGGATCTGGGTTATTTCAGGGAGAGTGCAAGCGAGTGCACAACTCACACGCCTGTTTCTTCACAAGGGATGGGCAGGGGCCAGGACCCCCTAACCAAGGGGTGGAGGAGGAGAGAGATCAGGTGCTTTGAAGCTTTTTCAGGGGCAAAAAGGGGGGATTTATGCAAAAAGAGGAAATTTATGCACAAAGGATAGAGGCTCAGTTTTGATATCCCTGGCATCCATGTCACCGTTCCAGATTTACACCCTCGCAGCCAAGATCAGGCTCCAGGGTAGAAGGAGTGGGAGAAACAAAACACAATCAGAAAGCCAAATGCTATTGTGTTTCCTGCCAGAGCTGAACAATCTTCAAAATTTCCCTCTGCGGGGAAGTAGCTGAGCTTTTCAAACCCCTTGAAGCTGTTAAAAAGAGGGAGGAAGGGGAAAGAGAAAGGAGACTCAGCACAGGTTTGGGGATCCTGCTGAGCCCCAGCAGGGACACAAAGTAAGGGGAAGCAAAGGCAAAGTTCCCCTGCCCAAAAGGAGGTGTCTTGCAGGATGATGGACACGCTGGGCACCAGCTCCTGGTCCTGCACACACCTGAGAGGTCGGTGGGCTTTGCACACTCAGCCCCCGGCTCCTCTCCCCGCCTTTACACCCCGTCAAAGCAGATCTGGGGTCAAGCTAAACCAGCTCCAGAGATCACCAGATCCCCTACACATCACCAGATCCTTCCCATCCCTGACAGACATAAAAGTGACTCACACACCAGGTGATTTCAGCGGTTGTGCAGAATTTGGCTGCTCCTTATAACTACCTGTGGTACATGTAGAGCTGCAGGGTTCATGGGAGGAAAGCTTCCACCTGTACATGTCAGCAGCACTCACACCTTGGCCCTTTCTTAACAACTTCAATCTGTTTCTAGCGATAAGCAAACAAAAAAAAAAGAAACAAAACAAAACAAAAAGGCATTTACAAGGCGAGCGGTGACAGGCCACGTCAGACACACACATCAGGCTGCAGTTTGGTTGGGTTTGGGTTTGGGAGGGGATGTGCTTTGTTTGGCCTTGTTTGGGTTCGTTTTTTTCTGATTTTTTGGGAGGTTTGTTTGTTTGAATCAATTTTAATTTTTTTGTTTCACAACATACCTGTCCTGAGCCCCAAGTAGAATCCCCAGCCCGGTTAGAGGCAGAGCTTCCACTGTCTAGAAATAGAGAGAATGGGATAAAAATACCCACAAGTAGAAACAGTTCAGAATTTAACAAAGTTTGCATTTTCTGCTCAAATACACCTGGCCCTGGGCATACAGTGACTAAAGGTGCAGTATCTCCTCCCCTGTGTCTCCAGGGCTGGGCAAACCAACTCGTGCTGCTCAATCTAGCAGAGATTTTGGCTGCTCCAATCTCCACAGCTCACTCCTTCCCAAAGCCAGCACATGGCACAGGAGTTTATGAGCTTTTTTTCTCAAAGCCCACTTGCCTGCCCGCTGCTTTTGCCACTCCTGTATTGGTTTGGCTTATTTTGTTTTATTTTAAGTAGGTAATTTGCATTTCTCAGATCCACACAAAATGCCATGGGGGAAAGGAGTAACGGAGTCAGCCTGATGTACAAAAATGCATTTATCAAACCAAGAAAGCAGCCTCTCCCCATTCAGTGCATCCTCCGTGCTGTGAGGGGGTAACACATCAGGGATACTGCACCTTTACAACAAAAGGCTTCGATTCTGTTCTCATACCTTTGTTCAAACCCTTGAAACAGCTACACTGGAATAGCATACAAGGTTGTATCCTGATATCCAGTTGTCTCTGGCCTGGCGAGATATGCAGCTTGTATGATTTCTAGGCAGCAGAAGCTCTGAAATTGCCCTATTTAGTTGTTTGTAAGAAGAAACTCAAGTCCAGCCTATCAAATCAACCTTTAAAAGGACACTGTTGAGAATCCAGCCGTTTCCTTTTGGACCCACCCTCCTTCCACCGCCAGCACTGAGCCTCCAGAAGGATTAAAAACAACAACAATCTCATTTTCCCTGTTGATTTTGCCTCTGTCAGTTTGGCAAAGGGTTGCTTCCTGCTTTTGAAACGGAACTGAAATGAATGTGACTATTTTTTTTATTGTGGAAAAATAGCAACCTCGGCTCACTATAAATAGTGTTTTATCTGCCACAGAAGCTCTGCCTGGGGACCCACACAAGCCCCTGATCCCTGCCATGTGCCACCAGCTGCCATTCAGCCAGGAGAGGGCTCACAAATTACAGTGAGGTCCATTAAAACATAGTCAACATTTTCTTTTTGTACTTTAATTTGCCTGGAAAATAGGTATTACCTAGATCCTTCACTCCATACCCTGCTCTGAGGCACCAGTGTAACCACCAAAGTATCCTCTGACCAGGACTCTTCTACCTTGAAAAGGAGAAAATCTTCAAGATAAGTTTTATCCTACGTTTCAGGACTGAAAAATCTTTCAACAGTGTCCCTTTAATGTATGTGATCTTTAAAAAAGAGCTTCTATGCATAAGGAGGCTGCAGGGACCAGTTCTTTCCAGAGGAATCAGACATTTGGGCACAGGGCAGTGTTCAGCTCTGACCATGTACAGCAAAGACAAAACTGCCTTTCTGTTCTCCTCTAAATGCAAACAGCAGCTCATTGTCCCACAAAACTGAGGGGATTTTTTATTTTATTTTTCCTCTTTATTATGAGCTTTATAACAAAGTCAACTATTATCTTCCCTGCCTGTGCTTTTCATCTGCTTTTCAAGCAACAACAGCACCAAAAATTAGCACCAGTCTCTCACCCCTAGCTGAGGTCTGGGTTGTTCCTTTTCCCAAAACATCCCCCATAGTAGAGGAATAATTCTGACAAATACATACAAACACCACAGATCAACATCCAGAGAACCTGGGCTCACATTTCTCTGATTTATTTCAGTTTTTATTTCTAATCAAAGTGGGAAGTTTGTGGCTTGTATTGCAGAATCAGCCCTGGCTGCACACCACAGCATGGGATGAAGGATAAAGGGTGACTAGATCTAATCTCAGCACACCACAGCTCTTTAACTGCTCCAGGAGAGGAAAAGCATTCCTACTGTGGCACAAAAGCCACCCAACCATCCCCAACTCAGGGGGCCTTGTTCCCAGAGAGGGAACACCACACTAGTGCAAGGTGGTCCTGGAACTGGATAACTCCATCCATACTAAGAACTACAACAGTTCATAAAGAAACTCCCCCGCCTCTAACCAACACTGTCCCACAGGTACAGAGTGGCTGCAAAGAGCTGATCTTCCCTTGCTTGTTCACTGATAATGAATGAAAATGAGCAAAAAGGCACCATCCATGCCAGACTGAGCCTGGGAAGGATTTGGGAGGTCTCAGGTCCTGCCCAGAACTAGGCTGACTCCAGTAAGAGACTGGTCCTACAGGGCATTGCCTTTCTCCAAGGATAGGGATCCCTCACCCTGTCCCACACCAGGACAAGAAGTTTTCCCTTGCATCCCATCTCCATTTCCTCCAGCACAGCTCCTGGCTGTCCCCTCCAGCTCCTTCCTCCAGATGGGACAACTCCAGTCCCCAAAGCTCTTCCCCTGCCTCGTGCTCCAGCACCCTGCCCATGACACTCCAAACCCAGAACCACATCCCATGGCCAGCATGGGCATTTTGTAACACTTCCACACAAAACAGACATTAAAGGAATCCTGAAGTGATGGTCCCAATATCAGTGAGCTGCTACTGCAGAGCTTGTGCTATTTCTGTCCAAGCAGTGACTACCTGTGCTGCTTCTTCAGCTGTTGAGGCAACAAACCCAGGCTATTCTTACAGGATCTACAGTGGAGCTCCTGGTGTCCTGCTCTGCCTCTCAAACACCTCCCAGGTAGGGCCATGCCTGGGAGCTGCTGGAAGCCCATTCCTGCCATCACATGGGAGGAGGATCATAGCTGGCAGTCAACAGGGTGGGTAAAAAGGGGCCAGGACCAACTTCTGCTGCATCAGAACTCAGAGGAAGGGGCTGGGGAATCGGAGCAGGATGTCAGGAGAAGGCAAAAGGAAGAGGCTACTTTATGGCCATGGCTCTGATAGCAAGCTGTGACAGCAGAGGGCAATGCCTAAGCTGACAAACAGCAGCATGGACTTAGCAACATGCCCACAAAGGAGGACAGTGAGTTTCCTCTTGCTTAAACATTCTTTTGACTTTCTGCTCCCAAACCTCTGGCTCTTCCTTCCAGATTAACTCCCAACAGAAAGCTTTCACATACATCATCCTACCCCCACTTACCTTCTGCTTCCAAAGCAGATAGAAACCATACAATGGGGTCTGCATTGAGCACAGGGCTATTATGAGTCAAGACCAGCACTTAATAGGATCTACTTTAATTAAAGACATGTCTCCTACCTTGCTTTGTGGGTTCTGTTCCCTTGAGGGCTGCTCATGGTGACTGTGGTGTTTGAAAACTGTGTCTCTGCAGACGAGTTGGTGGTTTTGCCGTTGCTCAGCTCCATGTATGTGCTGTTAATGGAGTAGGTCACCACACCATCAGTGTCCTCATAGTCCACATAGAGGCTGTCAATGTGTGACCCCACAGAGTTGATTGGGTCTCCCTGGGAAAAGATGCTGTTCATGGTCATGTTGAGCACCAGCTCCTTGGAGTCTGAGGTCTTGTCCAGCAGCTTGTCCATGATGGTGTTCCCCAAGAGGAATTCCCTGGAGGTCAAGCTGGGGTCCAAGTCTCTGTCGCCATGGTCTGTCTGGTAAGTAGACCTGGTTACGTTTGAATCTAGATTGGAGCCAACAGGGGGAGACAACAGTGACAACCACAAAATGCATTGAGGCTGGGAGGGGAAAGCAGCCCGGAGCAGCGGGGACACGCCAGAGCCTGAGCAGCCACCCGGGGGGCAAGGGGCAGGAGTTGGGTTCTTGGGGAGGGAGAATCACATGGGATTGTACCCCTTTGGGAAGGCTGTGCAGCTTTATGGGTCTTATTCCCTTTCTAGTGGGGTCAGAGGAGAGCTCAGCACCCGCCAGCACTGCCCCAAGCAATAGCAGAGGTCAGAAAGGAAGGTGCCCTCCTGGCCCCAGAGCACATGCAGCCATGCTGGGAAAGCACTCAGGGCAGTTTGGGAGTGGGATGCCCAAGGGACTTGAGTGGGAAGTAAGTTGCTGGGGTTTGTGGAGGGGTGGGAGGTGACAGAAAATGTCGTGTTGGGGAGTTTTGTGTACCCAGGGCTCCCTCCTGTCCTTGGCATGAGGCAAAGCACAGCAGGGCACCAGCAGGGAGATTTTACCCACTGTCCACCCTCAAACCCTCACAAGAAACCAGAACCTGAAGGGCAAAGAGGATTTATGAGCAGAGATGTTTTAAAGAACTTTCCGAGGTTTCCAAAACACAAACCAACAGAATCACCAGAGTTAGAAACAGAGCGTTTCTCAACAAGAGCTCTGAGAATAGAACAGTGAGGCCCAAGTCTCCTCCTTACCTTGGGGTTGTTTGCCCTTCAGTTTTGGCTCACAGTCAATTGTTTCTGCTCTTTCATAGACCTCATTGGTTTCCTGACCTTTGCTCAAGTTTAAATCTTCGTCCGTGTCCTGCCTTCCAAACACCTGGTTCTCCAAGTCTACCCTTTCCCTGGAGACTTTCCCAAAATACGTTGCATTGTGCTGGATAAAACCCAATGGCACGTCTCCATCGAACTCTCTGCTTTCTTCACTGTCTGATTCAGAGAAGGTGTAGTAGATGGGCTGCAGACTTTTTGAGTGTGGCTTCCTCAGGAGAGTGTATTCAAACGTGATGGATGGGTTCTTGCCATTTTGATTCCAGACCTAGCAAACAAATTAAGTGATTAGCAGATGCAGTGAATATATGGCACACAAAGCTTGTGATTCATCTTGGACTTGACAGCTGGTGAGCATTTACTTTGCTGTTTCCAATCTGCTTTCCTTCATATTGCCAACTTCTGCCAACTGGAGCCCACCACAATTTTTCAAAGGTTATTTGGCACCACTGATGTGGGAATTAGTCCCAACTCAGGGACTGGGAGTCACAGGTCACACTGAGTGACCAGAGACTTGGGACAGCCACTTCAGAAGTTACTGTCCAAAAAGGGCAAGGCCTTTTTTCGTGGCTTTCTGAAGAGGATGTGCACCCTACAGCTACTATATCCTCAGTGGGGCTGGGGATTCCCAGCTGAGGCACTACAAACTCTTACTAGTCTAATGTTTTATAAGCACCCAAGCAACCATCCCTTTTCCTTCCATAGGAGCCTGAGGTTACATGGAAGATGTCAGGAGTTGGGCTCTGGCTGCCTGCCCAGGAGAAAATTAAGGGACTTTCCTCCAAATGCCTGGTTTTAGATGGTTTACTTTCAAGAAAGAACTGGGGTTTAAATTTTATGCACTTGTCTAAGCTCTCTGGCCCCATTTCTTTATTTTCACTTTTCCTGCCAGGTAACTTGGATAAAAATGCCAAGGACTAGAAGAGAAATCCCCCCACAGTGCCTGAGGCATCTTCTCCCTGCAGAGGGGAGTTACCAAGCCCACATTCATTACTCACAGCCCTGCCTGAATCCAAGAGCACGGACACAAACAAAATAGGTTTGTGCAAGGAACTGGGCACAGCCACTGCTCCCACTGCCCTCCTCAAGCTGCCCATGTGAAACCATGGCAGGACTCTGCTTCCATACCCATCTGTTCTTCAGTCCAGTGTAGATTTTTCCTCTCCCCATAAACCCCAGCCTTGAGAACCTGACAAGCCAAAGCTCACCATTATATTCAGCCCTTGATTTGTTGGTCCTTGGGCAACAATATACTCAATGCCAGTCTCATACACATCCATGGGCCGGCGGTACTTGAACACTGTGCCTGCAATGTTGAAGTTCTTTGGACTGTCAACTTTATAGTTCCCATTGAAGAAATAGTACCCAGCTTCATCAGCCACAGCTTCAAACGAGAGAGAAAAGTCAGGGTCATCACATGCAAGAGTAAAGATGTATCATGCTGCCCCTTGTTCATTCAGGGGATAAAAATGGAGTGTCAAAGTAATAAAACAAGCAATTCTCCTACACTACAATGCCTTGATCACATATCTCCAACACAAAACATACGAGTACATGCCCAGAGTTCTGGGATGTGCATCCCTGTTCATTGTAAACACCTGGGTATGTGGCTTTCACTTGCCCATGGCTCCTCTCACCCTTTTGGTACTAGCACTGCATGAACATTTAACAACCACAGCTCTGCAGACAATGAGCAGATTGTCAGGCGGCCAAGGACAGGAGCTGCCTCCTTGGCATCTCTGATGCCACCTGAGCCAGCAGTGGCCCAAGACAGGTCACCCAGAGCTAGCCCAGGAACTGTTAACTAAATCAAGCCTTTTTCATTCATAGAATCACTCTAGAATGGTTTTGGTTGGAAGGAACCTTGAAGACCAGCTCATTCCAACCATGGGCAGTGACACCTTCCACTAGACCAGGTTGCTCCAAGCCCTATCTAACCCAGCTTTGAACACTTCCAGGGATGAGGCATCGCCCTTCCTGCACATGGCCACGAGCCTCTGAGGCAGCAGAGCATGACAGCAGCAAAGGGGCTTCTCTTGGGCAAGTCCACATTTTTCCACACTGCTCCTGAGCAGCTTTGCCACCTCCACCATGAGATGGATGGTGTGGCCACCAGCATTTCATTGAGGCAACGTGTAGGTCACATCCCCTTGATGCTGTTTTCATGTGGCCATTGCACATTCCCCAAGTGGGAGAACATCAGGAGGATCACAAGAGAGGTGAAGTCACTTGGCCATCTGTGATCCAGCACCAGAGTGTTTGTCACACCACACTGAAGTCACAATAATATTGACCAACAGTTTCTGCATTAAAGCAATTAAAGTGCTGATAAACACAGCCCAGGTGCTCAGACTGCAGAGAGGAGCAACACACTGGCTTAGAAAACACAGTTGGATTTACATTGACTACGGATTTAGCTCATGTCTGCAATAAATGAACTCGCTACTTGTGGGCCCCTTCCAACCCAGGATATTCCAACAACTACTTTCAGCTTTACATTGGAAAAAGCATTATCCAGCATAGGCATGCATCCTAGGGAAGTACCAAGAGGTTATACACACCCAGAACATCTGCAGACTTTTTCCGTTCCACTATCTGGATATCCCTCGCTCCGGCGGGAATGTGCGTTACCAGAGAGTAGCCTACGGGAAACTACACATTAATGAAAGGATCTTTGTAGCAAATAATCTGAATGAAACACTCCACAGTCAGTGCTGCAACACAGCAAACATGCTGGCCTGGGCCCAAAATTATTTTTAATGAGTTATGGATTAAAAAAAACCCTAATGCTGGTAAGTGTGAAGCTGCAAAAATGACCTTGGCAATAATAGAACAGCATGTGAACTATTCATCCTGGTTTATGGTGGAAAAACACATCCAAAGGGGGGAAAGGATGCAATCTTTATATGCACAAATACCAAAACTGGTGTCAGAAAATAGATCTGAAGACAGCTTTATCAATTAGAGAAGCTGTCCCATGGTTCAGTATTGATCCTTGTGTTAGCCAGTCCTCCCAAAACACCAACAAGAAATTAGAACTGGTTTCTCCTCTGATTCCTCTTTACTTAGCACTAGGCAAGAGATGGGATGAGACAAGTCCTCCTAGAGCCACTGAATTTCCTGTAGCTTGCTCCATCTCAAACTGATCCTCAGAGAGCATTAATCATAATTCCTGAGTTAGACTGTTATATTTAGGACAAGCAGGTTCTGCTGCTTTACATCACACTAATTTTTGAAATCCTGGTCTTTCAAAATATCGCTTCCTGTTATTACAAATCATTTATTTCCAGTCTTACTGGGTCATGAGTGTCCTGGGTTTGGCTAGAAGACTAAAAAAGATTAAAATAGACATCAGCTTCTTGCATAACCCTTTTGCAACACTCAGCATCAGAGACCTCTGGTTTCTGACAACCACTATGCAAATTTCCTGTTTGTTTGGGTTTTTTTAAAGAAGGCTTTTGCTGCCCAAATTTACAAGTGACATTAACACACACAGAACACGTGGGAAAAACTGAAGCTGGGCATTTGGTAAGGGCTGAAAGCCACTTTCCAAAAAAATAAGTACATTTTAAAACCAGCCCTCTGACACAAACGAAGCACACGATCCCCAAGGCCTTACCAAGATGAGAGTTTCCTTTCCGGTAACTGCCGGTTACGTGGGTGCAGCTGCTCCCATCTCCTTGGCAAACTCCACATTTATCCAAGGTGTGGGTGGAAAAGAGAATGCCATCACAGCCAATGGGCTAAAAAATGCACAAATAGAGCATTGAGGGTCAGGCAAACGGCGCACCCATTGCAATTCTCTGAATGCTACTAACAATATTTTTGCTATAATGTTTAACAACCTCACATTTTCCAGACACGCAAACCCCTCGGAAATCGGTGTATTTGCAGGATGTTCCATCCCGAGCCTGAACCATTAACTGTCTCTGCCCATCCACAGTGGTGCAATGAAGGTCACAGGGCTTGCTAGAAATGTGAACATAGTCATCTAGGGGGAAAGGATATAAAGAAAGATTCAAACCCAGCAGAAATACAATAACTTTCATCCTACTGAAGTCAAGGAATCTCTGCCAAGCTAAACAAGAGCAGCAACAGCACAACTGCAGAGCAGCCAACAGTGCAGGACTTGCCATGTCTTGTGTTTCAGGCTAGACAGGAGATGGCACTTCTGACAGTGTAACAGCCCACTGCTGCAACCCTTTGCACAGCCTGGCAGACCTCCCTGCTGCCAGGAAGAGATGCCTAAGGGGTGCCAGTGGCATCACCAGCATCAGCCCAGGGCATGCACTGAAGCAACACTGTTCTGTGCAAGGACTTGCAGTAGTGATAGATGCACACATTACATAAAAACATGGATGTTCACGCAGCAATACTTCATATATGAGCTAAATGAACAGATATATTGCTAGAAATACATATGGAAGACTATATTCAAAACCATAGCAACTTAAAACACTTTATAATGTATAACTTTTCCACACACGTTCACCCAAGTTGGACTTAATCTGCCTTTTGCTTTCTGCAGACAAAACTGGCTGCCAGCACAGTAGCCCTACTTTTTACAATATCCACAGGAAGCAAATTACAAACTCATATTTGCATCAAAAACATGATGCCAAGTGTTTATCTCCCCCAGCTCCTGAGCAGTCATGTACCCACTGGCCTGTGTGCCCAAGCAAGGCAGCATCACTGTCAAAATATTATTGTGCAAATCCCCCAGGAGGCTCATGAACACAAAACAATCCACTGCAACATCTCTGGTGAATCAGCCTGAAGAGCAAATATGTTTAGAGAAATTGTCACCTTGTCATAGGAAAGGGACAAAAACACCAAGGAGCCAGAGCTCATGGACTAAGTTCTACCCTGCTGACCCTGCCAAGGCTGGAGAGGCAGGGGCTTGTTACACAGTAAAGGAGGCAACAAGTGATTTCATGGAGAATGATTGTCCTTAAGTATGGACAGAGACCCCTAGAATAAAGTTGCAGCAGATCTCATCTCCATTTTTAGGCACCCAAATGGCACTGTGAATCTGGAGAACCACTGCTCAGCAGCCTCCTCCTCAGGACAAGGGTCTTGGGTTCCCAGTAGCTCCAAAACTTGACCATGATTTGCATTTAATGCTTGATTCTGATGGGAGTTTGGTGCCTAAAAATTAAATAAAACCTGAGTTTCTCACTCCTGAGTTGTTCCTGCAGTTCTGTGCCCCTCAGCCCAGATGACCAAACGGATTGAGTGGATCTTGGTGACATTTGACAGAACACACAGAGGGTGTGGGAGTGACAAATGTCACAGCACAGCCTGTAATGGCCCTGGCTCAAAGGACACTTGTCTGGGTGAGCCTGACCCTCCCTGCCAGCACAGCCCATCACCCCATGCTCTCACATCCTCCTCCAACCCCTCAGCCCTCTGGTCCTCGGGAGATGAGACTAACACAGGCTACAGCCATAAATTCATGTTATTATTTAAGTTTTCAGGCTACCTTGCAGCTGCCAAACATGCCTTTGAACTTGGGAGACAGCTGATTGTGCATCTGAAAAATCACTTTAAAACAGCAGAGGAGGAGCCTTCCTGCAGGCTGTAGCATCATAACTATCAAAATATTTGGCTGAGCATTATAAAACACACAAAGAATGTCTTGTTACCAGGATATAAAGGTTTCCATTGATATGTTCTGCCATTATACACATGGGAGTTAAATGATGAGCACTGCTCCTCTCGAAAGCTCCTTCCGTTCGCAGGGCACTCCTAGAATAGGATACATTAACATCCTGATGGAAACAAAGTGCGGGAAAGGCTTCTGGCACATCAGGACCCCATCTGGGGCCACATCCTCCTTCTCCTCCTCCTCCCCCCACTGCAGGAACAGTCAGGGGGGAGCCCCTGGGAAATGGTGCAAGAACCACCCATGCTGAGGTTTTACAGCCCCCAGCACAGGCAAAAGGCCCAAAGCCCTGACATAATGGTGATGGGGATTAAAGAAGGGGACTCCCAGTTGCTTGGAGGGGCAACAGGGTGACAGCCACAGGACAAATGGTGCTCCCTTTCCAGCAGACCCAGAAATGCCATATGTGATGTTCTACATCAAATGTTCCCGACAAAACAAAGGATATCCTTACTTGTACTTTGCAGAGTTGGTATCTTTTGGATGTCCCAGTGCACGTTTTATTAGCCAGACCACTCACTGACTTTCTTCTGAACAAAGAAATGATGGTTAAACAAGGATCAGAAACAGATATATTTGATATATTAGATATATTTGTCCCTTCCCTCTGTGAGGTCAGTCTCTATGTAGTAGAGGACACAGAGATCTATCACAGTCTCCCAGGACACAGACATCTATCACAGTCTCCCAGAAGTTGGTAGCAAAGGTCTCTTGGCTTTGTTACCTGAAGTATCAACTGTTCTAGGAGGTATCATGGGGATGAGAGCCTGAAGACAAAGTTTACAGAGTGCTTTTTGGCAACCACACAGCCTGGAGAGGGCAGAGCCACACACAGAACAACTGGGATCAGTGGGTCACCAACCAACCCCACATCACAGATTCCTCACTGCTGTGCCCAGAAGCCTTGAGAATGGGCTTACACTGTGTCTGCTGCCCTTCTGCACTAATCCCTGCTGGAGAAACTGAAGTGCCAGCACAGGAGTAGCTTGGCAGGGATGCCCAGGGTGCAGCACCCTCAGGGACATACCTTCTGCCCAAGCAGGGATTGCCAGACACCTTTCTATCAGAGCTTATCTACTAAGCGATGACCTTTTGGGTCAAGCCTCCCTCCAGCAAGCTGGAGCCTCCCCCACCCAGCAGTGCCACACCTCTGCCTCAGGCAGTGCCTCTCCTGGGATTTGACGCCTCCCCCACAGGTCCTGGTGCACGCTGTCCACTTGGTCCACTCGCCCCACCAGTACGCGGTGACGTCTGCCCCTTCCTCCAGGCTGTTGGAGGTCTGTGTCAGGTCCTGCTCGGAGCATGTGGGGGAAGAGAAGCAGCAGTCAAGTGTCCACACCACTGAGGGCATCCCCCTCCCAGCCTGCCCTGCAAGACCGGGGCATTGCCTTCTCCAGCTGAGGTCAAGTCTGAGGTTTCCATCTTGCAAGTAGTCTTGCATTTTTCCAATTGTGTTTTCATTACAAATTGGAATGAAAAGGCAATATTTGGGATTCCTCAGGAAAGGAAATGCTCATTGTTTTGCTCAGTTGGCAAAACTGAGCTCCCAAAAAACCCTAAATGCTCCAAGACTTTTGGTGCTCTCTGACTCTCATTCCACAGAGAATTCAGGGAGCTATTATTTGTGTGTTTACTGGAAAAGGGTAAAATTATTCCATGCAAAGCAAATGAAAACTCCAGTCACTGCAGAGGCCAAGGAGTGATGCTCACCCTAGAGCAGGGCTTGGCCTTTCAGAGCCTTTGTATTGATCTGTGAATACTGTTAACCATGAAAGTACAACCTTATTATTGTACCTTATAAGGTGCAATTTATAAGCCCAAACTAAAGAGCTAAGCCAAGTCATCACGCTTTCTGGAGACCTCGTGCATGTACAGAGCAGCCCTGCAAAAGCCCCAGGGGTTTCTTATCTCAGGCACTGCAGCATTTTAAAACCCAGGGACTCCCCAGCAGGGTGATGCTCTTACCTGAGCTATCACAAAGACAAAGTTGCCCACAAGAAGAAGGGCCAGGGTGCCTTTCAGTTGTGATTGAGTGCTGATGGAGATGCTGCTCCACCTCCACTTAGATACCTTCATCCTAGAAAACAACCAAACACCTCACTAAGTAAAAATCCCACCCAGCCACACCACCAGCAGCAGGGGCTGCTTTGCTGCCTGGGCTACACAGCACATCTTCTCCAGCATTCCCATTTGGCCAAGTGACACTGACCTCCAGTGACTGCAAGGGCTTAAGCCTGAAGTTATAGTTAATTAGTGGAAGCATTAACACAGCACAGGTTCACTTCCCAGCTCGGTTATCTGTCAAACCACAACTTTGCACTGGTTTCCAGTGGCTGCACCTGACACCACTCCAAGCCTGCCTTGAAAGAGAGCACGACTTACACCAAAGCAAATACACAGCAATTAATTACAAGTGTCCCTGGATCTATACAAGCAGTGAATTTAAATGTCCCCATTTACAGAACTGCTCCTGGAAGAATGAAATGAAAGGCTTCATAAACAAAAAAATGCAATTAACAGCCATTATTTCTCCTTTTTCATTTGTTCCACTCTAATTCCCATCGATTCCCAGGGAAGTAGACTGTTCTTATAGAAAAGAAATGCCCCACAATTAAAGAGCAGAAATGAAGTATCCCAAGTGTCAGCCTTTCATCTCTTTCTCCATCTGCCTCATGAAAGAGAGTAACCCAGAATGGCACTTTCCTAAATAAAACCCGGTTCAAAACCACAATACGTTTTATTGTGAACCTCACTGCAAGAGCCAGAAAGGAGCAGGTTTCAGGAAATCATGCTTCCAGGCAATCAAAGCAGCTCATGTCTGTAAGGAAAAGAAAGAAAAAATATCCTCCCCTGAGCTAATTTCCCTTGAAAAGCAGCTAGACAGTATCTTTGGGAAGCAGGGGGGTGGGAGAGGTGCTGCTCCCGGGGAGAGAGGGCAGGACTGCAGACCTGCAACATAAAGAGCTTCTTTCCTACCGCCTTTTTTTTTTCTTCTTGCAAAGGTTTATTGTAGGAGTTTTGGAAACGCAGAATTGCCGGCAACACCAGCACTGCTTTGGTATCTGGCTTAGAAAAATTACCAGAGGGCTTCCAGGTCCCCAGATCCGCTCTGCGACTGCCTTAGGGGAGAGCTACAGCATGCAAAGGAGACTTTCCAAGAGGCAGATCCATTGATTAATGGGAGCCCAGAGCGCTTGGCCGGGGATCCCGGGGACAGGTGGCTGAGACTTGCCTTACACTTGGTTCTCATTAAGGCTCCCAGACACTCCTGACTCAAAGCCAATACCAGAGCGCGCTCGGAGTTTATCCTACAGGCGGTCGGGGCTGCGTGGTTAAATAGAGGAAAAATTAAGGAAGGGGGGGAGGGATGTCGCCGAGCAGCATCGCGGAGCCGGTACCGGAGGAGCGCCGGTGGCGGGAGGGCGATGATGCAGAATCGGGATGCGGGGCTCGATCTCCGCAAGGCGGGCGGCGGGGAAGNTCCAGCGAGGAGGAGCCGCCGCAGTGGCTCTTATAGCGGCGACGGGGGGGTGGGGGGATAGGGGGGAGAGCGGGCGGAATTCACACCTCTCGGCCCGGGATGCCCCCACCCCGGTTAACCCCTCGCCTCCCCCGGCGCCGGCCCGCGGCCGCCAGCCGGTTTCCTGCGGCGAGACCGGGGGGGCACAGGCGGGGGGGGGCCGCCCCG